>JADLZL010001618.1:0-194484 GCA_015844335.1 Chrysopogon serrulatus | reverse complement strand
TGGTGCATATGTTGCACACATATGCTTGCATGTGTTTTATACGAATGTTGCATATGGTTGCAATGGTTTGTTTCTAGTGTTTCAACTGCCCTTAGACGTATGTTGCATTGTTGTTTTTGGATGTTTCAAAATTAGATGGTGTTGCATCTTTTCTCCTAGAGCGTACAATCGCAGCATGCACCGCAACTGAGTTGGTATGACCGCAGGGTAGGTGCAACCATCAGGCGCTCAGCAGTACGTAGCAGCAGGCAGCATGCGGGACATGTGTAGGCGTCCAGCATGTGGGCAGACAAAAGGCAACAAGGCTCCTAGTAGCAGCAGCAACAACAAGTGGCTTGTGAGGCAGGCACTGGGGAGCACATGTGGGCGGGCCCTGCCTGTACCGTGCATGGAGGGCGCGGCGTTGGAGGCGTGGAGGGCGCACGAGAAGTAGATATTTGGGGGAAGCAACGTGAGTGGGCTCCTCTGGGGCGTCAAAGTGTGTACTTGCGCGGGCGTCCGGATGCAAGATCTGTCCGGACGTCCGGGCGCTAGAATTACTGTTTTTATAATTTCTCAGTTCTTCAAAAGGTAAAGCTCTTCCAAGTCTCTAACCTCTTCTCTACTGCGCGCGTGCTCACCTAAGGAACTTTGGGGCCGGGATTTGATCGTCACGCCACGCTTAACTGCTGTTAAATTGGGCTTGCGTTGACCATGTAGGCCCGTTGGTTTTTTGGGCTCATTTTCTAATGTGGTCCGTAAGAGCAGCTTGCGATTACGAGGTGTCGTCTATGAGACACCGGCCGGTCTTCCCGGCCTAGCCCACAAACTCGCTAGAGTTCAGACTTCAGATATGTAAATTCTTCCGTTCAGTCATTCATTCAGTGTCATGTGGTCAACTTTATGAACTTCTAGTACGTATAGAAACAAAAGCAAAAGCACATTTTTTTAAATTTATTTTTTATATCAACACGCATATACGCATGTCATGTCATGCATCGTGGAATCAGCGGTCCTACAAACAAGTAGTACATCCGTCTTAGAAAATTTCAAGTATATGCATTTTTCACTTCACATGAAATTAAACATATACAAGTTTGATAAAAATCTATACAAAAAACTATTCCCTCCATTCTCTATTACAAGTCGCTTTGATTTTTTTATGGTACATCCATTCTAATATATATCTAAATATAACATATATTTAGATATATAGCAAAAATGAATATATAAAAAAATAAAAAAACAACTTAAATTTAAAATGGATGGAGTAATAATATTTATGATATACCAAATATATATATCAATAGATTATAATCAAATATACTTTCATAAGAAATCTATTTGGAACATGAATGTTGATACCATTTTTATAAACTTAGTTAAATTTAGGATTGTTTGACTATCCCTAAATCTGAAAAACGTATTTTTTAGGACATACGCATCAGTTTAGCTAAGTATACTAAGGCCACTCTCAATGGTGTGTTCAATAGCATTGTTTTCAAGTCTGCTATATCGTATAAAATGAAATGACAAATATATCCTCAATGTATAGTTTATTCTATTGTTTTATAAAAAATTAATTTCATGACTCATAGAGTTCATAATCATGCCTAGAGATTTTGATCTAGAAAAAAACCCACTTCTTCTCTCTCTTTTTAAAATCGTTGCCATGTAAAAATATCTACAAAAAGCTCTTAAGTTCGAGCCTTCAAATCCTTTTAATACACATTTGACAATTGGGACCACTTTCCATCCTCAATGCTTTAGCAGGGGAGAGGCTCGACAAGTGCCGCTCGGCAGGCCAGGACAGTGGGACCGGTCTAGTTCGAGGGTCGGGCGGCTAGAGGATGTGGGAAGAAGAGCCACGCACGTGACAGTAGGAGCCGTCGGGAAGACTAGATCCAAGCCACCATGCCTATGGCCATGCGGGTCTCCTACGGCGCTGTGTGTTCCTTTTGCGAGCCTTGGAGCTGGAGGGAGGGAGGAGTCGTGCGAGCAGGGAGGCAAACTGACGCGTCGTGCGAGTGGGTGAGGAGGTCTGCTGACGCCTTGATGGGGAAGAGGGCTCGCCGAGGGTCGCTGAGCTTGGGGAGGTTTCTAGAGCGGAGGGAGTTCCGTGGAGGGTGGGAAAGAAACCAAAGAACTGCTAGATGTGGGCGTGAGGTGAGCTCCTAGATTTGTTGGCCTCAGGATGGATTTAGATGCCTACCTAAATTTGAGTGCTTTATTAGGAGCTTGTTGAAGCTGTGATTTTAGTTTGACACTCATATTTAGCTATGGGGGCTTAAATAGAGGTGCTAACATGCATGTCCTTGAAAGAGATATTATAAGATAACCAGCTTATACAAGTTGTCAATCTCCGTGGATAGACAACCATTGAGAGAAATAGTTTTTGTTCAACAAAAGTTAAAGGCATCCACAAAAACTAAAGCCATCACATACACTGCTAAGTGCTTATGATGACATCCCAATCCAAGTATCTTCTAAGATGAAAATAAAGCCACACTTCAGGCAGAATCTGACAACAGAGGGCTAGCAGAGACCAAACAAG
This sequence comes from Chrysopogon serrulatus, assembly GCA_015844335.1. NCBI lineage: Eukaryota > Viridiplantae > Streptophyta > Magnoliopsida > Poales > Poaceae > Chrysopogon > Chrysopogon serrulatus. Next base: position 191,951 of record JADLZL010001618.1, on the reverse strand, counting down.
CTCAAATAAGATGAAACAAATAACCCAAACGATCTCGATACATGTTTTATTTAAACAACTATTAGGATAGGAGTACAAGTACAACATGGTATAATCTCTTCATGCGCTAGCTCCAGGCTGCGGGCAGACAGGGTTGCAGGCGGGGCAATTGTCCTGGCATTCTTTGTGCGTCTTGAAGCAGCTTGCCGCGCCCGACTGCTGGCAGCAGTAGCAATTGCCTTGAAACACATATATTTTATTGTGCAGAATATAAGAACAACTTTGCCCTCATCGTCTGATGTAGCATCAGTATTTCCACTTGATGTGTTGGTAGCAACCACTACTGCATCTTCGACCCTCAGTAGCTTGCTGCTGCTGCGGCCTACAAATATTGCAGCAATATGCAATCATCGTCAGACAAATTCAAATATTCAATGGCCAAGCCACATAGATGATAGATCGATGATCCAGTACAATTTCGCAAGGAACTGAAAATTAAATGAGATACATCTACCATGATGAGGACTAGAATGAAGATGATGATGAGTAATTAAACAAAATAACGAATTACCTATCGCAGGCAATACAAAACATCCGAAGAGCAATGCGCAAAATATGGTCGCCGCGCAAACGTGACCTCTACCACTGCTCCTCATGTTGGATGTTAATATAGTGCACTGTGTATGTGTTGAGAGCTCTTGCTTATTGAGCGACAACGAGCTAGTGATGAGTAGTGGTGTTAGCAAAGAGCGTTGGCCTCAATGCCTATATATATATATATATATATATATATATATATATATAGAGAGAGAGAGAGAGAGAGAGAGAGAGAGAGAGAGAGAGAGAGAGAGAGAGAGAGAGAGAAATATAAAATCTTAGACATTAGCTGGGATATATATTTTCTCATTTATTTGGTGTTTCATATATTGGTAATATAGGGCTTGATTGGTTGGCAAAATTTATCAGCCAAAGATTTGGTGAGCCATGATTTTGACTAGTGATTGGTTGCCTATTAAAAGTTGCCAACTACTCATATTTGGCTTGCCAAATCCTTGACAACTTTTTTGCCCAAGATTTGGCTTGCCAAATCCTTGGTATGGCAAATTTTAGTTGCCAACCAATTAGGCTCATAATTTGGAGATCCATGTTAGATTTGTTTGTCCGGGTAACTTAATTAAGTACATTTTTTTCCCAAGATTTGGCTTGTCAAATCCTTGGTATGGCAAATTTTGGTTGCCAACCAATTAGGCTCATAATTTGGAGATCCATGTTAGATTTGTCTGTCTGGGTAACTTAATTAAGTACATATATAAAATCTTAGACATTAGTTGGGATATATATTTTCTCATTTATTTGGTGTTTCATATATTGGTAATATAGGGCTTGATTGGTTGGCAAAATTTATCACGCCAAAGATTTGGCAAGCCATGATTTTGACTAGTGATTGGTTGCCTATCAAAAGTTGCCAACTACTCATATTTGGCTTGCCAAATCCTTGACAACATTTTTTTGCCCAAGATTTGGCTTGCCAAATCCTTGGTATGGCAAATTTTGGTTGCCAACCAATTAGGGTCATAATTTGAAGATCCATGTTAGATTTGTTTGTCTGGGTAACTTAATTAAGTACATATTTATTAATTATTTGATCTATCTTGTAATGTTTATAGAGATCAATTTGAATATTTGCCAGGAGTAAGATCTAGCCAGCAGTGGATCTGTATTTGGAGATGAAATTGAAAGAACATATATTGTCAATCATTATTGCACGCCATATAAAATTTCCTCTCATATAGTACTACCTGTGTGTATACACTACTAAATTGATTGGGCCCTGACTCTTGGGTTGGTTTCACTACTTCACATGATCAAACCCAACCGCGAATGTCATTAGGGCATGAAAGTGTTTTGGCTACTCCGATCGGTACATTGTTAGGGAGAGAGGACCCTACATTGCTAGGGATGAGAGGAGGCCGAGGGTGACAGGTGGGGTCCGCTACTAGCAACGTGAGATACATGCATGGAAGCAATGGAGAGGAGAAAAGGTTTATAGGTGGACCCTATATACATGGCTAGAAAAATGGTAAAAAAAAGTTAGAGGGTTTCGATTTATGTGACCTACACGACTACTACTACAATTACCTTTTTAGGTGCGATTGTACCAAACTGTCTCTAAAAATTGTGGATTTTAGAAGTGGCTGCCTAGCCCATCCTAGAAAAAAGATTTGTAGTGATATAACAAAAAAAAGTCATGGCTAGAAGTGGTGGACTAGCTGGGCCCACACAGTGCTCTATGAGGACCGACAACGCCGCGCTATTGGCCACCCAACATGCTAGTGTAGGTTCGCCACACTCGTTGCCGTTTGCCAATGGCCAAGTCTGTAGAAGAGCCACTACCCTCGATATTGTTGACCTAGCCCTCATTGGGGCACTGCCAATGCTGATGCTAACCTGGCCCGTGTCGATGCTACCGTCACGAATGCCGCCTACGTTGCTGCTGCAGAGGCCGTGTCGGGGATGCCAGTTTCCATTCATCACCAAGGAGCGAGGAGGAGGCCATGTTAGGGCCTACCTGTGCTTTTATAAATGCCTCTTGCATTGGGGGACGCATCGCAAGCCGCTTTGGAGACGAAGGTGTTGTGCCCTGCCCGATCTCGGGGCTACTGTGGCCCGTCCTAGGGCCACCGTTGCCAAGGAGGTTGCGATGAGGCCTTCCTGTGCTGCCATAGAAGCCTCCCGAGGATGCCTCACAAGCTGTGCTAGGGGTGGGGGAGCGACTGCGAGGAGAGTTAGTCGTGTAGGTAGAGGTGGAGTGGCCGCGCTAGGAGCCAGCCACATTGGTGGAGACGAGGACAACTCGTACACCGATGAGGACGACAACACTTGCTCGTGGGATTCTGGCCTTGCCGCCACTTGCCTTTGGCAGCCATACTTTGAATCACAAGTGTGCACGAGTTGATATTTTGCATAGAAAACTACACCGAAACTTTAATTTGGAGACCACTCCCCTTTATAGGGACAGTTGATAAAATAACCCACCTCTACGAATTAGATTTTTAGGTAAGGCATGGAGATAACAGCTTCCAGAACTCCTTCTCTTTGGAAAAGCTACCGATACAATGGCTAAAGTAGGAGTATTTGAATAAATTTCAGATCATGGGGGGGTGTGGTGTGGGGGCCTTGGCCCCTACTAGCCCTCCTGGTTCCTCCTCTGAAGACAATATTGTCAACCACAACAACACAATTATTTTGGGCAAATCACAACTAGTTTCAAATGGGCAAGAATCGACCACAAGAACACAATAATGTCGCCAAAGAGAGACAATATTACATCATTTTAGAGTTTATTATATTGTCTATATATATACTACTCCCTTCATTCCAAATATTGTTATCTAGACATAATGTATATTTATGTGGTGCATGATGTAAATTTAGGGCCACAGGTTTCTGACGAGGTCTCTTGTATTATTAGAAGCTCTCTGCTCATATGGCGAATTTTATGCAAGCTCAGCTTAAGCCCAATTCTTAGAGTCAACAACAACCAACTTTGATGCATTCATTTGAAAAGTTTGAGCCTTGACTAAATGCAAATTCATCATATGAGACTATGAAAGTCGGATAGGCTCCAAGCGGTTGGCCCAACAATGTCGTAGAGAACTGGAAACTGTACTCCACGTCTCCACCCCCTTGCTCATTGCAGATACTCCAGGCATATTTGGAAGGAAACTTGCCACTTCGATAGGACTCAGTGGTCTCTCTTTTTCTTTTTGGTCAGAAGGCAACTAACTTCGTCAGTGATGGACTTCCCTCAACTGTACCTTGCAACTTTAGGAAAAGCTTAAATTACCTTGAGGCTCTCAAGAAAATTGACGGCCTCAGGTAATTCAGAATTTTGGCTGTGAAAAAAACTTAAGCCACCCACAGAATATAAAGGCATCACACATCACACTGCTGCCAACGTCCCAATCCAACATGAAAACAAATACCAAATTAATGAGCAGAGTCTGACACAGAGCTAGCTAGTAGACCTCGGAAGCTCAAATAAGACCAATGGATGACTAGGATGCCCTAGAAACAAATAACTCATACGATCTCCATGCATGTTTTAAACAATTATTAGGAGGACAAATGCCTGGTTGATCTTGCAGAATACATTCTTCATACGCTAGCTAGCTGTTGCCCGCTCTAGGCTGCGGGCAAACTGGGTTGCAGGCAGGGCAATGGGCCTTGCATTCTTTTTGCGTCTTGAAACAGCTTTTTGCGTCCGATTTTTTGGCAGCAGAAGCAATGGTAGTGAAAACACATGTAGTATTCATATGTGCAGAATATATCATGAATCTTGCTCCCATCGCCTGATGTAGTGGTGGTGGAGTAGTTCACTTTAGAAGCATTGTTATTGCCACTTGTGTTGGTAGCAGGGCCTACCGTATCTTCGGCCCTCGGAAGAAGCTGGCTGCCGCTGCGGCCTACAAATTAATTACAGCAATAATAATGCAGTCATCAGTATGTAAGGCCGCCTACAAATTATCAAATTAGAATGACTTCTAGAGTTATGCTAAGTCAAGCTATTTTAAATCTGATCAAATTACAAAAAATCTCCGGTATTAATGACAAGAGTAGTATCACTAGATAAATCATTAAGTATATTTTCATAATGTACTGATGATTGGTATGGAAGGAGTATATATGATCCATGACAATTTCGCAGGGAAACTAAAAATGAGACACATCAAGTACAATTAACTAATAGTTACCTATCACAGGCAATGCAAGACAACCAAAAGAGCAACGTGAAAAATATAGTCATCACGCAAATGTGACCCCTGCTGCCACTGCTCATGTTGGATCTTAGTACACAGTATGTGCTGAGCTCTTGCTTGAGCGTCAACGAGTGAGCACTGTTGGCAATTGGCATTAGCCTCAATGCCTCAATCAAGATATATCGAGAGAGAGAGAAGAAATATACAGAGATCAGGATAGCTAGAATTTGGCTGTTTGGGTAACTTGTGTATATATTTAATAATTATTTGATCTATCTTATAATGTTTAGATCAATTTGAATGTGTATATATATTTGCCAGGGGTAAGATCTAATGCCAGCAGTGGATCTGTGTGTTTTTTTGGAGCTGAAATTAAATGCACATATATTGTCAATCATTATTGCGCGACATACAAAATTTCCTCTCATATAGTACCTGCATATAGACTATTTGTAGGCCGCAGGATATATTGCCTGACTCTTTGGGTTGGTTCTGCTACTCCTTCACATGCTCAGACCAAACCACGAATGTCACTGGTGGAGCGGAGCGTGAAAGTCTTTTCGCTACCGCCTCAGTTTCAGATTATAAAACATCTTGTCTTTTCTGAGTACACAAGTTTTTTTTAATGCACGTAGATAGTAGGCAAAATGTATTAAGAAAATAAAAAAAATGTCTTATAATTTGGAATTGTGGAGTACATTGTTAGGGGGTGAGAAAAGGATGAGCATGACTGGTGGGGTCCGCTAGCAATAAGAGATAAAAAAAGAGGAGATGGTTGGAGAGAAGAGCTTATAGGTAGACGCTACATAGATGGCTAGAAAAAAAAAGATTAAAGGAGGCAAAGAATTATGACATGTGGGACCCATACATCACAATGGAAAAATTAACATTTAGAAATGACCTATTGATAGAGACTATTCCGTAAAGGCTATATCGAGCCGCCCACACCTCTCTAATAATACAAGACAACCGCCTCTGAAGATTTTTTATAAATGAAAGAAATGCTCGAATTTTCAATCACAATCTAACATTTTCCAATTTCTGTGGATCTTAATAATATGGTATGTCCCAATCACACTGCTAAGTGCTAACATCCCAATCTAACATGAAAACAAACACCAAATGAGCAGAATCTGACAACAGAGCTAGCTAGCAGACCTCACAAGCTCAAATAAGACGAATCTTGATGCATGTTTTAGACAATTATTAGGAGGACAATGCTCAGTTGATCTTGCTGAATCAGTTCTTCACGCGCTAGCTAGTTGTTGCCTGCTCCAGGCAGCGGGCAGACTGGGTTACAGCCCGGACAATGGGCCTGGCATTCTCTGAACGTCTTGTAACAGATCTTGTCCGTCTTTTCGCAGCAGTAGCAATTGCCGTGAAAACACATGTATTTATATGTGCAGAATATAAGATAAATCTTGCTCTTATCGCCTGGTATAGTGGAGTCGTCATTCACCGTAGAAATCTTGTTCTTCCCACTTGTCTTGGTAGCAAGGGCGCCTATTGTATCTTCGGCCCTCAGTAGCTTGCTGCTGCGGCCTACAAATTGCAGTAATAATGCAGTCAGTATATGATACATGATAACAAACGCGCGCGCATATATTCACAAATTCATTCAAGTGTTCAATGGCAAGCCACATATCAATTTCGCAAGGAAACAAAACATGCATGCATGGGACACACATCATGAGAACGAGTGAAATTAACTAATTAATTACCTATCACAGGCAATACAAGGCATCCAAAGAGCAATGCAAAGCATGTTGTCATCACGCAAACGTGACCACTACCACTGCTACTCATAGTGGATCTTAATAATATGGTATGTGCCGAGCGACAAACAATGAGTAAGTACTGTTCATCATATAGGCCTCAATGCCGCAATCAATATATGTAGGGAGAAATATATAAAACCTTATAGACATTAATTGGGATATATATTTTTTCTTCATTTATTTGGCTACTAAACATATCCGGTAAATATGGAGCAAGACTTATAGATTTGATTGTTTGGGTAACTTGCGTATATATTTATTAATTAGCTGTTTGATCTATATTGTAATTTTTAGATCAAATTTGTCAGGAGTAAGATCTGGTCCTAACAGTGGAGTTGTAGATGGAGCTGGAATTAAATGCAAGCAAACAGCCGGTCCAAATGAGGCCCCCCCCAAATCTGACTATCCCTCTAGAGTTATCGATCCCTAATAATTATTAAGGAGGCTAAAGTTTTTTGATTTTAATCACTCATATACTCTCTCTTGTGAGGTGCTCATGAGCGGATGTGGCGGCGAGGGGGTTCAGTGGCTCGGCGGCCGGCGGGCCGGAGACTCACCCTCGCGCCGTCAACACGGAGGTCGATTCATCCGCCCCTCCGGGCTGGAGTACCGGAGAAGGTGGATGGCGACAGTGGCGGCGAGAGACGTGCGAGGAAGGGGCGTGAAGCTCTTTCCCAGGCGGTGTTGATCGCTGTGGAGGCAACTTCGGCGCCTAAGCCGGTTCGTGGTGCTGGGGCGAGCTCGGCGACGGCGGCCTCGGAGGCTATCCAGTCCAGGTTCTGGGTGCAGCCAGGGGAGCCGCAGGACTCCGACGACGACGTGCCGGCGACGCCATCGACGGCAGAGCTCATTCACGAGGCGGCGCAGGAGGGCATCTCCGTCGAGCAATTGATCAGGGCCGAGGAAGCTTTGAACGACGAGGCAGTAGCCGGTTCAGGTAAAGTTTTTTGGGCTAAAGAGATCGTTTCCAAGCTGGTACGGCGAAAGCTCGCCGCCGGTGCTCCATGGCATGGGCCGCTGCCTGCTCCTAGGATTTCCCCTCCGAGAACCTTGGGGGATTGTATGGCAGCGGCATCTTACCAAACGGACACAAGGCGGTGGCAGCAGCAGCCGTCGGCCGCGCCCGGACATCGACGCCGGGCCGTGGATGGGGTTCCTCTCTGTGTCCAGGCCGCCGACGACGTGTGGTCCGGCGACTTCACAGGCGTCGCTTCCAAATTCAAAAAAATTTGAATGGCCGCGAGTTCAGGGCCACGATACGAGATTTCCTCCATTGATCGCCGCGAATCCCTCGGACGAGCGGGCGCCGCGCGGTGTGGCGGGGAAATCGCGAGTCGCTGCTTCCTGTCAGGTGGACCGGAGCGAGATTACCGTAACCCAGCGCGAGGGGCTGTTCCGCGTTGGGCCAGGGAAATTCTTTAGACCCACTAAGGGTTTATGCGCCTTATTCTCCCGTACGGGTACGAAACCGAGGACTCGCAGCCACCGTACGCCGCCGGCGCGGAGAACCTACGTCGACGCGGTGAAGAGAGGTCCGATGGCGTACCAAGGGAGCGGCAATGGCCAGGCGCGCGGGGGCGGACCGCCGGCAGGGTTCCACCCTGGTTTTAACCCTGGTTATGCGCCGGGGTTCGGAGGACGAGGCGGGAATCATGGCCGTGGAGGTTTTCCACCGCGTGGCCGTGGACGCCGGGGACGTGGTCGCGGACATGGGGGTTTCGATGGTGGCTACGGCTACCGAGCCCACAACTATGGTGGTCGCGGCCGAGGCTGGGAGGACCAGCGCTTCCCCTATGGTGATCAGGCCTACGGCAGCCACTCGCATGGAGGACACCCGGGGGCACACCATGGCGGCCAAGGTCAAGGCCCCGCTGGTCTCGGCGAGGGCTTCCAACTGGGGCCGAACGGCGGAGGTGGCAAGCATGTGGCGAGGGAGGCGCCGAACTCCGTCTTGCTGCCGAACCAGCAGGTCGTCGGTGGCGCTGTGAACGCCGCCTTGCTGCCCAACCAGCAGGCCGGTGGCGCGGTGGCCTCGGCGGCAGGGATGAACAACACCGGCGGTCATGGCGGCCATGGAGTGGCGATGCAGGCTGCGATCCAGCAGGGCCAAGCTGCTGGGCAGGCGGTCCAACACCAGCAAGGGCCGGCTGGAGCTGCAGGCAAGCAGGTGGCCGATCACTTGGCCATTGTTCAGCCGGATGCGTTGAAGGAGAACAGCGAGGTGATACCTGTCCCTGTCAATCATTCTAGTGATGTTCCTAAACCTGCTGAGATGAGAGAAAAGCAAAAAAATAAAAAGCCGTATTGCTACCGTTGTCGCACGAAGGGGCATGTCACTACAGAATGCACTGCTATCTTACTCTGTGAAATATGTCATGGTGATCATGCAAAGAAGGCGTGTTCTTTTCTGGATAAAGTGAATTCTACTGCTATACCTTGTGGGTATGCGGTAGAAGGTTTGGGCTTTTATTTCATACCAATGACAGACATTCCGAAAGCTACCCCGGTTGATACATCTGCTGTGGTACGTGTACTGGAAGGTTCCTTATCTGCTGAACAGTTAGCGGTGGAACTCGACAGACTACTGCCGGGAAACAGCTGGGTCATCAATCTTAAGGGTACCGATGCTTTTACTACCAAGTTTCCTTCAGCCGAAGTACTGAATCATATGGTGAATTGGGGCCCAATGGACGCTCAAAGTGTGACAGCGAAAATTCGCTTTGAAAGAGCGGTTGATAATGAAGTGTATAAATATGAGATCCCAAAAGTTTGGGTTCAGTTTAGGGGTCTTCCATCAGAGCTCAAGATTTTTCCTATCATCTGGGCAGTGGGCTCTATCCTTGGAGTCCCTAGGTCTGTTGATACTGTCTTTACCAAGAAGTTTGGCAGGCCTAGAATGAAAGTAGCAGTGCTGAACCCTGATATTATTCCTCCCTTTGTGGATGTGGTAATTGGGGACTTCGTCTACGAGCTACAGTTTAAGGTTGAGAAAGATTTAATCAATGGTGAGCCTTATGTCATTGACATGGATTCTACCAGGGATGATGAAAAAGATCCAGGGGAAGATGAAGACCCTGACGACATGGAACTGGATGGGAAAAATAATGGAGGGAAAAAGGGTGTCCAAAAAGAAAATAGGATTGACTCTGAATCAGTGGCACCGAATGATCACCTAAATAAAAAATGTGACATCGGTGCTGGTACTGAAACTATGAGTGAGACAGTGACTACAGGTGGCAATCCTAAACCGATGGTCTTACTGTCTCCAACCGCTCTCAATCCTGATGGTACGGCACAATGGATAGCAAGCACGCTGCAGCATAATATTGGTTCAGGAACTATCATCAAAGAGAATGAAGCTCGAAAAGGGACAGGGTCACCATCGAGAACTAGCAAGAGGACTGCAGCTAGTTCGTCTCAGGACTCATTGGAGAAAGCAAAGGCAGCAAAGGCAAGGAAAAATCTGGACCATGCACCTCTTAAAGGTAACGACCAACAGCCTATCTCCTTTAATTCTTTTGATAATTCTTCTATTCTGCAAGTAGCTGCAGCTTTAGGTGTCTCCTTTGGAGATAATGATCTTGTTATTTCTAGTTCGCTTGATAAGTTCAAAGCTTTAGAGAGTGACAGAATGGATTCCTGTACACAATTAGTAGGTACGCATTTAGAAGTGGATGATTTATCCTCTGTCTGTTCACTAGATGATAGGATGGACTTGGAGGCTCTAAATTTCATCTGCTCAGAGATTTCCGAGGAACTAGGTGATGGGGGTTGTGACACTTTTGTTGCACAATCCCCCTTATCACCTCCGAAAAAGGGTGGTTCCAAGCGTGCAAAAAATCAAAAAAAACCGAATAAAATTGGTTCCTAATGAAAGGTATTTTCTGGAATTGTAACGGTTTCATGGACCCAAAGAAATATAGGTTCTTGTCTGACTTAACAAGGGAGAAGAATTTAGATTTCATTGCCCTATCGAAAAATTGAGGAAGGATAGTTTCCAAATCAACTTTGAATAATATCTGCGCAGGCAGAGATTTTCTTTGGCATTGCAAGGCCCCGAAGGGTCGTTCTGGTGGCATGTTAGTAGGGATCAATCTTCAAACCTTTGATGTTGGGCAGATAGAAGAAGGGGATTTTTTCATTCGCATTAAGCTGCGCCTTATTGAGGATGATTTCAAATTTAATTTGATATCGGTTTATGGTCCTGCTCAGAATGACCAGAAATCTTTCTTCTTGTCAGAGTTAGTTCGAATATGTTCGAAGGAAACCGTACCCATAATTATGGGTGGTGATTTCAACATTATTCGCAGCCCAAGCGAGAAGAACAACAGCAACTATAGTGATAGGTGGCCCTTCATTTTTAATGCTGTCATAGATTCTCTAACTCTGAGAGAGCTTGATTTAACTGGCCGTAATTTCACCTGGGCAAACCGTTTGCCGAATCAAACTTTTGAGAAATTAGATAGAATTTTAGTTTGCACCGACTTCGAATCCAAGTACCCGCTTTCGACTGTCCATGCTCTGAATAGAGAAATTTCTGATCACACTCCTCTATTATGTAATACAAATAACTCATCGCAAACGTATCAACCTCAGTTCAAATTTGAATTGGGTTGGTTACTTAGAGATGAGTTTTGTGACATAGTGGGGGAAGTATGGAATAGTGTTGTCGATACTGGGTCACCCATGGAGCGGTGGCAAAATAAGATTAGAAGGCTGCGCCAATATCTAAGAGGCTGGGCAAAGAATTTGAGTGGGCACTACAAGAAAGAAAAAAATGAACTTTTACATAAACTCGACGAGCTAGACAAAAAGGCAGAAGTGCTAACGCTTACTGAAGCCGAACTGAATTTAAAACATGTGCTAAATGATAGACTTGCTGAATTGTTAAGAGAGGAAGAGTTAAAGTGGTACCAGCGGGCAAAGGTAAAGCATTTACTTGAGGGTGATGCCAATACTAAATACTTCCATATGTTGGCTAATGGGAGACACCGGAAAACTCGCATCTTTCAGCTTCAGGACGGGAATAACATAATAGAGGGTGATGCTCAATTAAAAGAGCATATTGCCAACTATTATAAAAACCTGTTTGGGCCACCAGAAAATGTTGGAATGGAATTGGAAGAGAACCTTGTTCAAGACATTCCACAAGTCTCGGAGGAAGAAAATGAGTTCTTAACCGGCGATTTCTCTGAAGCTGAGGTTCGGGCGGCTGTGTTTCAGATGGAGCACAACAAAGCACCCGGGCCAGATGGTTTTCCTCCAGAGTTTTATCAAGTCTTTTGGGATTTAATTAAACCTGACTTGATGGCTCTGTTCAAAGAATTCCAGGAGGGGAATTTACCTTTGCATAGTCTAAACTTTGGTAATATTATTTTGCTCCCAAAAAAAAGGGAGGCAATGACTATTCAACAATATAGACCTATTTGTTTGCTGAATGTCTCCTTCAAGATCTTTACCAAAGTTGCGACAAACAGGTTAACCACTATTGCTCATAAGATAATTAGACCAACTCAGACGGCCTTTTTACCAGGGAGAAATATAATGGAAGGTGCAGTAGTTCTTCATGAGACAATTCATGAACTTCATACAAAGAAATTAGATGGAATTATTTTTAAAATAGACTTTGAAAAGGCGTATGATAAGGTAAATTGGAGTTTTCTACAGCAGACGTTAAGAATGAAGGGCTTCTCTGAAAAGTGGTGCTCTTGGGTCAAGCATTTTACACAGGGGGGGAATGTAAATATTAAGGTGAATGACCAACTTGGCCCGTACTTCCAAACCAAAAAAGGCTTGAGGCAAGGGGACCCGCTGTCGCCAATACTATTTAATATAGTGGTTGACATGCTCGCTATCTTAATTGCTCGAGCTAGGGAGGTGGGTCATATAGAGGGGGTCATTCCCCATCTGGTTCAAGATGGCCTTTCAATCCTACAATACGCGGATGATACTGTGATTTTTTTGGGTCACGATGTTGAGAAAGCAGTACACCTAAAATTAATTTTAAGTACCTTTGAGCAACTATCTGGCCTTAAAATTAATTTTCACAAGAGTCAAATCTTTTGCTTTGGCAAGGCAAAAGAATATGACACATTCTACTCACAGCTTATTTGGGTGTGAAATTGGTAATTTTCCGTTTAAGCTACCTAGGCCTACCCATGCACACTAGGAAGCTCAGTAATAAGGATTGGGTGGAAATTGAAAAAAGAATAGAGAGAAAATTAAGTGGATGGAAGGGCAAGATGCTCTCGGAAGGGGGACGCCTCGCTCTCATAAACTCGGTGCTTTCCAGCTTACCGATGTTTATGCTGTCCTTCTTTGAGTTACCAAAGGGTGTATTACAAAAAATTGATTGTTTTAGATCTAGATTTTACTGGCAGAGTGATCAGCACAAGCGGAAATATAGATTGGCTAAATGGGAAGTAATGTGCCAACCAAAGATACAAGGTGGCTTAGGGATACAAAATTTAGAAGTACAGAACAAGTGTCTGCTTTGGGCAAATGGCTTGTTAAATTACTAAATGAGGAAGGAGTGTGGCAACAATTGCTTAGGAATAAGTACCTAAAAAATAAACCACTAGGTTGCTGCACGAAAAAAGCGACGGACTCACACTTTTGGAAGGGACTTATGAATGTTAAAGATACCGTGTTAGGTTTTGGCATGTTCAAGGTGGCCGATGGAACTCAAACGCGCTTTTGGTGCGATACTTGGCTTGGTAACAAACCGTTGAAAGATAAATTCCCTACAAGTTCAATATTGTGAGGAGGAAACAGGATTCAGTAGCTCAGGTCCTATCTACGGTTCCTCTAAATATCTCCTTCAGGCGAAATTTAGTGGGTGCAAACCTAAGGGACTGGCATAGAATTGTAGCCTCCATATATAATATGAACTTACACGGTGAAAGAGACATCTTTACTTGGTCACTGAATGCCTCAGGTGCCTACTCGGTGAAGTCTTTGTACGCTGCGTTGATTAACAACGGGGTAAGAGTGTCACAAGATATTTGGCGAATTAAGATTCCACCAAGAATCAAGATCTTCTTGTGGTATTTAAAGAGAGGCGTGATCTTAACGAAGGACAACCTGTCTAGGCGTAACTGGAATGGTGATAAAAGCTGTGCTTTTTGCCATTGTCCAGAAAGTATTCAACACCTCTTTTTTGATTGTTTCTATGCTAAATTCTTATGGCGCGCTGTTCACCTACTGTTTGGGATATCTGCTCCTACGACTATGGAGGATCTCTTTGACACATGGTCAAAGTTGGGCAGTAAAACTCAAAATGCGTTGTTATTAACTGCAGCATCTGCTTTATGCTGGACTATTTGGTTAACAAGAAATGAAGTTGTGTTTGACAAATGTAGGCCAAAAAATTTTTTGCAGGTTCTATTCAGGGGAACATACTGGCTACGCCTTTGGGCAAAGCTGCAACGGCGTGAGGAATTGCGCGATCTCCTTCTTCACGCAGGCCTTCGGTTGGAGACGGCTGCTCTCCAGTTTTTTAGCTCCCATGGATGGTTTTCAAATAATCGTATTGGCTAGCAGTTGTCTAGACTCTTTTTATTTTCTTGTTTTCTTATGGCCGGATTGTGGCTGTTTGAACTTTGGTAGGTGTCTTTGTCTGAACTGAGAGTTGTAATAATTGGCCTGATTCTACTTCGGTAGATGAAGCCGGATAGTTTCTATCCATTATCTAAAAAAAATACATATCGACTATGGGTATACATAATTATATTATTAAAATAAATGGGCTCTAACTCGCTCTTGAGTATGCTCTGTTAGGCCAGCTTGTGACTAGAAATCCTTGGCACAAGAGATAAGCCCAACAAGAACAGGATGGGCTGAGCCTGGTAAGGACGTAGCCCAAGCAGGAGTATGTATCAAACTACTTGAAAAGTAACAAGGAATCATCAAATAAGGCTCGAGATCCAAGCAAATTATGTTGATCCGATAGGAGCCGTTAAATCATATCATTCGGCTTGCATTCTATGATTTGTAAACCTACCCTCAGATTATGTAAAGTGAGGTAGGGGCGATCCATTCCGAGAGTTGCTTCAACATTCATTGCTAGGAACCCTAGACTAACTCATAAGCGTCCCTGCCAACACTCCGAGCATACGATATGTGCTTCCCTTCTGATCTAGTCAGATGATAAACTCTACGCAGTTTTGGCGCGACAGGCCAGGTAAGGGAAACTCCGTGTGGCGTCTCAGATGGGATTCATCTTCAACGACAATGACCACACCTTCGCTACGGGCAGCATGCATGATCTCCTTCAATACTCTGGACTTCGTCCCATGCAGATCAACTCTGGCGATTTGCATCTACAAGATCCTGAGCCGATCATGCAGAATGCGTTCCTTATCGGGCTGGAGGGACACCATGGCCACTGCTGGTGCACCTGCACTCGCATGCCATATGGACCTTTTCGTAGCTTCTTCACGGATGTCGGCTGCGACGAACAAGCCCCTCGACCAGGGCACGTGATTCCGTCCTACCAAGGAACACGACGGCGGGCAACATATACCGACACATGCTTGTGATGATGTGGTCTAGACACCAGCAGAACCTACAAACAAATGATCCATATAATGTCGATGGCTCGATGTGCATGTTTTATTCCAACAATTAGGAGGAGGACAATGCCCGGTCGATCTTGCTGAATTACTTCTTCATGCACTACCTAGCGCTAGCTGTTGCCCGCTAGCTCCAGGCGGCGGGCAGATAGGGTTGCAGGCGGGGCAATGAGCCTGGCATTGTTTTTGCGTCTTGAAACAGCTTTCCTTGTTCGACATTTGGCAGCAGAAGCAATTGCCGTGAACACACAAGTAGGATTTATATGTGCAGAATATAAGATAAATCTTGCCCCTATCGCCTGATGTAGTTGTGGAGTTTACTGTAGAAGCATGTTTATCGCCACTTGTGTTGGTAGCAGGGCCTACTGTATCTTCGGCCCTCAGAAGCTTGCTGCCACTGCGACCTACAAATTAATTGGAGCAGCATTAATGCAGTCATCGGTATGTATGGTCGCCTATAAATTGTCATATTAAAAATGACTTCTAGATTTGTTCTTAGTTAAGCTATTTTAAATTTAATCAAATTCATAAAAAGCTCCAAGTTTTATGATCTCTAGATAAATCATAAAGTATATTTCATAATGTACGGATTTGATTTATAGATATTGTTATATTTTTCCGACCATGTTGCTTAAACTTAAAATTGTTTGACTTAGGTTGATTGTTTAGAAATTAATTAATTTAGGATGGAAGGAGTATATGATCCACGACAATTTCACTGGGGAACTAAAAATGAGCCACATGATATGATGATGATGATGATGAGAAGACGATGAGTAAAATTAACTAATAAGTACCTATCACAGGCAACATGATATGATGATGATAATGAGAAGACGATGAGTAAAATTAACTAATAAGTACCTATCACAGGCAATGCAAGACATCCAAAGAGCAATGCCAAAAATATGGTCATGACGCAAATGTGACCCCTGCCGCTGCTCATGTTGCGGGCTCTTAATACAGAATGTGCCGAGCTCTTGCTTGAGCGCCGATGAGAAAGTAGTGTTATCAATTAGCATTGGCCTCAATGCCTCCACATCAATATATATATAGAGAGAGATGTATATAAAATCTTACCTGTTAATTGGGATATATATTTACTACATATATTGATATACCGGACATCAGGTTTGCACGCTAGATTTGTCTTTTTGGTAACTTGCGTATATATTTATTAATTATCTGATATATCTTGTAATATTTAGACCAATTTGAATATATTTGCCAAGAGTAAGATCTAATGCCAGCAGTGGAGCTGTGTATTTGGTGCTGAAATTAAATGCACATATATTGTCAATCATTATTGCACGCCACACAAAATTTCAGTGGTTATTATTATTGTCTATACTAGTTCATTTAAATTATAAGACATTTTCGTTTTTCACGTACATATGTCTAGATTGATATATGCATAGTAAAATCAATATACCTACAAAAATGCTAAAGCGTCTTATAATTTGGAAATGGAGGGGATACAATACTACTCACATGGATCAAGTATGCTCGGAGAATAAAATGCAAATGAGATTCTGGGACCTGAGTCTCGCATCAAGGCAAATGACTAAGAATTTAGCTCAAATTTGGACCTTGCAACTACCCTCTAATATGCCAACGGCTGTGTCTGGAGGCCGAAGCCAAACGGGAACAATGGATCGTAGTGCGCGTCGCCGACGTTCATGGGCAGCTGATCCACCGACCGGAACCACGTCCTCGACAACTTCCCCGTGAACCCGTAGTCACCGAACAGCACGTCGCTGACGCCCTGCCCCTCCGTCCCCGGCAGCCACGCCGCCACCAGCGCGTCGATGCCATCGATGAACGGCTCTACCACCAGCGGCCGCCCGGAGACGAGCACCACGACGCACTTGATGCTGCCGCACACGTTCCGGATGACGTCCGGCCCGGGCGCAGGGATGGTCAGGTTCAGGTTGTCGCCGTGCGTCTCGGCGTAGGGAGGCTCGCCGACGACGACGATGGCGTAGTCGAACCGTGCCTTGTTCTGCTGGACGAAGCCCGCGTCGGGATTCTTGGAGTAGACAACGTCCGTGCCGAGGGCGACGGCGCGCTTGATGCCGTCGAGGATGGTGGTCCCGGCGGTGAGGTTGTTTCCCGTTTGGCCCTGCCAGGTGATGGTCCAGCCGCCGCACTGGCTGCCGAGGTCGTCGGCGTGGCTGCCGGCGACCAGGACGCTGCCGCCGTAGGAGGGCTTCTTGGGCAGCGGCAGCATCGGCTTCGCGCCGGGCTTGACGTTCTTGAGGAGGACGAGGGACTTGCGCACGGCCTCGCGCGCCAGGTCGCGGTGCTCCTGCTTGCCGAGCTCGCCGACCAGGCTGGTGTCGGCGTAGGGGTTCTCGAAGAGGCCCATGGTGAACTTGACGCGAAGGATGCGGCGAACGGCGTCGTCGATGCGACTCATGGGGATGGTGCCGTTCTGCACCAACAATGTGAGGTCTTCGATGAACTCTGTGTACCTGTATGGAATCATGACCTGGAAACACTAGTCAAGAGTGGAAGTGGTGCATATGATGGTTAAACAAATGCCGGTAGTAGTACACTAGCTGTTCTCCTTACCATGTCAATGCCAGCAAGGATGCCCAGCTTGATGGACAGAAGGTAGTCGGCATGTTCTGGGCTTGTGATCCTATCAAGCCCTAGCCAATCCGAGATCACAAAACCCTGAAATATACATGTAAGGAAACAAGGGCTTATGTACGGTAAATCTATTTGTTACTCGAGCGATTCTTCCCCTGAAAACACTCGATTTTCTGGGCGTCGGATCTTGGATCGGCTGATCTTGTGCACCACGTCGACAGGCGACAGCTGCCCCCTGCCTAGGCCCACACACTGCCCCCTTGGCGCTCGTGCCTTGAAAAATGTCTGGCAGTCTAAACTGCATGCTGCCCACCTCCCTTCACCTCTTTTGGAACAAACAGCCTGCCGCTGGACCCCACCATGTCCACGTATGCATGCAGATTCATTTATTTTTTTTCATATCTGCAGATTACATCTTATTTGATCATATTTTATTGTAAATTTTTAGATGTAAATTTTGTATATAATTGGTGTAAGTTTTATGTTCAATTGGTGTAAATTGATTGTTCACAAATGAGAATAATCATAATTACTCAAACAACTATCTGATCTTTTTTTGTCTTTTCTGTATGTTTTATTTGATTCGTTTTTGAAATCTTTTAATATGGCTTTCATAGAAATAATCTGATTATTGTTTTGTTTATTTAATATTTTTGTATTATTTTTTATAAGTTTTTATTTGGCTCATTTGTTCTGGGTCCTATGGTTATGGGAATCGAGTGATACATGCATGACAAGCACTCGATTTTTGTTTGGGTTCCAAATCGTGTGGTTTGGGTGCCATGCAACACCCGGGTGCTAGAAGCCCCACAAATGCCCGAGCGTATGGTAGACAGACCCATATGTAACCTTTGAGATCATCGTGCTATGAATGTACACAATGTTTTAAATCGCAGGCTAAGATATTAATAGTGGCAGCCGCCTTCAAAAGGCTATAGCAAGATATAACAGAGCCTAATGGAATCCTTAGTCACGATTAAGATTAACGGCGCTAAAACTATTCATGGCTATCGAATCGAATGACGATGTTTTAGCCAAGCCAAAGCATCATTACTGGCAATCGAGATACTACTGTAATATCTAATGGGATTCTCTTATTTGGATATATATATAATGGATAATACTTTAATAGAATAATCCTTTCCTCCTTGAAAAAGAAAGAGTTTCACGTATACGTACCCTGAAGCGAAGCCTGGTCTTGAGGAAGTCGGTGACGAGGAAGCGGTTGGCGTGCATCTTGACGCCGTTCCAGCTGGAGTAGGAGACCATGATTGTGGAGACACCTCGGATGACGGCGGTGTAGTAGGGCGGCATGTGGATGCCGAGCAGCTCATGGAAGGTGGCCACCGTGTTGTTCTCGTTGATTCCCCTGGTGGTGCCGCCGTCGCCGACGTAGTGCTTTGCGCACGCTGCCACATTGCGCCGGCCGGCGACGTAGGGCGCGCCGAGGCGGCCATTCGCCGGGATCTCTCCCTGGAAGCCGGAGATGATGGAGGTCATGTTCTGCACCAGCTCCGGGTGCTCGCTGAAGCTCTCGTAGCACCGGCCCCACCGAGGGTCTCTGCACACCTACACAAAAATCAATCAAAGTTTTAAACGATCAGGAGTTATACAGATTTACTGTATATTATGTTAGCAAAGATATATTGACTGCACTACATATGCATACCGCCAGACATGGAGCGAAGATGAAGGGGATTCCGGTGGCCCTGACCTCCAATGCAACTGCTGCTCCGATCTTCCTTGTGAACTCTGGGTCTCTGAACAAGTAAATATAAAACAGGTTTGATATGGACAAAATAGTCACCACACCACCATTATTATGATCTTCAGAGAGGCGTGGGCTGCCGAGCGATGGATGGGCACTGAGCCAGGGCCCAGACACGTCCCCATGACTTGACCCACAGCAAGCCAAGGTAAATAGGGCGCCCCACACGAGCTTAGAGCTGGTCACACCCCAAGAGTTATGGTCAGGCCCTTGCAAGAGCTCACATCAATCCATGCTCCGAACCTATTGGGTATAAAAATTAATCCATACCCGTCTTTTTATCAGGTAAAACTCATCAGGTACTCAGGTTTCGGGTACCCATTGCCATCTTGAGTTCAAGGGCCTACTATCCAAGCCACGATAGCGACCTCCTGCACTTGACGCAAGAAGATCATTGACCGAAACCTCTAAACCGACATATATAAGGGAAGACTCGACTCCCAGACAGGGAGAAGGCCGAAGAGAAACCAAAGTGCCCAAGGCGAAGAGCTAGAGGGCCACTTTGTCCCTAGAGCAAGCAACCCTCGGCAACCCGTCAAGAGAGAGGGGTGATCTCCTTACTCGCTGGAGAAGAAATGTAACACCCTGAATTTTGATCGCTTTTAAAATCACTAAAAAATTTTAAACTTTTAAAATTATGCATGTAGGTTTATTTTAAGTTACGAGTAGATTTTATAAAATAAAATAATCTCGCATGTGTGAAGATGTGTTGTTTGCTTTTCCTTTTGTTTGTTGAACGTATGGTGGTACTCTACCTTGACCTCTTTTGAATCCCTTTTTGAATCATCGTCAAATGTCTCTTAAATAAATTCTGGGAAATAGAAAAGGAATAGAAACCTTCTCGGGCTCAAACCTCCCTCCATTCTGTCTCACGTGGGCAGAAGCCACATTCACGGCCCAAGCAAGGCACAGCAGCAGCAGCCCATCTCCCTCTCTCTTCCCATCGACGAGCAGCAAGCCAGCAACCCCGTCTTCTTCCCCGCGATTCTCGTGTCTGTGCTCGCAACGCAGACCCCGCCATAGCCATTCTGGCACCGAAGAAGACAAGCACACGAGTGCCAGCTATATGCTGCTCTGAGCCATCCCATCACCCACTCACCTTTCTCCTCGTGCTTCACCGAACGGTCATGTCCGCAGGGACGACCGGCGCAAGAATCCCGCCGGCGCCATGGACGAGACCACAAGGAGCACCGACTTCACCGGAGAAGCAGACGAGCAGCGCCCAGCTCACCTCCCAGATCTTTCCCGAACTCAACCACGTGCACTCGGAGCTCGAAAATATCAGGTCGGCCGGGAAATATCGCCGCCGCCGTCGCACCGCCATTGCCGTCTATAAATAGGCCGGCGAGGACACCGCAGCCCCAAACTCGCCACTCCTAGCCCCGTTGGAACCTGGAACACGACATCTTTCCACCCGTCCCCATCCTCCACCTCCAGACCGAGCCCAATCTCTTTTCCCCCTAATCCCGTCGCTGCTGCCACCATTGGAGCAGAGCTCCCGTGCCACGTCGCCGAGAGCTTCTCAGCCGAATTGGTGAGTTGAGGTGTGTCCTGGATCCCTTTTTATATTTCCATCATCTCTAGTTTCATACCTCACTTTGTTGTGTCCAGCTACCGTGCGGCACCTTCCGCCATGCCAGACGGCAAGGCTTAGCCAGGCTTGCACACACACCCGCAAACACACTCACGTAGTCACGTATATACATGAGCACACGCACAGACATACCACGCACACACTCAGCATATACCAAGGCACTCCGTGCAAGAGCATGCACGTCACCACCACACCACGATACGGAAGCAGCCACTGGAGCCATGGTCGGCACTGCCGCCGCCCAGCTGCTCAAGGCCGCCGCGCTGGCGCCATGGCCGGCACTGCCGCCGCCCAGCCACCGGTGTCTCGCGTCACTGCAGCGAGCACCGCAGAGCGCCTGAGCATAGTAGCTTCCTCCGCATGCACCACGGCGAGCTCTCGCCGCCGCCGCAGACGCGTGTCGCCGCCGGTGCCTTGGTTTCCGCTCACTAGACACTGCATGCATCTGTTGGCCGGAGTCACACGGGCAGTTGGAAACATATTTTCTTTGCTTATAAAATATTCCCAGAAATTTAGCAAGGCTCCCAACCATATATATATTATTTCCTAAAATTCACGTCCCTTCCATTTTATTTCCCTATACCACAACACTACCGCCAAAACCCTCCTAAAATCTTGTTCTAATTATTTAACCTAGTACCACCATATAGTTCTTGTTTGCTTTTGTGTTTGCTCTTATGTTTAGTGGTAGTCTCATTTCGTTCATGCGACGATCGACAGAGGGCGGCGACTACCAGAAGGTGAGGACCCGGACTACGGGGGGGATCGGAAGGCGAGATCAACGAAGGCAAGTCCTAACTCCCTTTTCTCCATCACTACATATTGTACCATTTTTATTATAAACTGGTATTTATAATATTGATTAATATGAATAATTGAATGAGATGTATAATAAAATCAAACTTGTCTTGACGGGGAGCGAGTGAGGGTAATTTATGTGGGATAAATTACTTTGGTAGGTTCGCCTGTGTGGGTTCCTACGGGAGATACTGTTTCAGTCGTATAAGGACCGGTTCATAGGCCATCTCATCTAGTCGATATACGCATGCCACATGTCTATATGGGTAGACCTGGTCTCACACCCCCGTTAGGTAGAAATATAATTTCCATCGGGAGGCCGGCGCGGCAACGGATTAACAGGAGAGGACACGGCTGCTGTGTGATCTACCGTGGTCTGATCGACATGGTTGCTATGTGGTCTTCCATGTAAAATTTATTGTTGTGCCGTGTGCGAGCACCCTCTTTTAATCTGGATGTTATGTGATCATCCATCGGATGCTGAGTGATCATCCAACCACTCGATGTTCTAGGATGCTGTGTGATCATCCTGATGTGTGTGGGTTTCGATCCCTGAGTAGTCCGTAGTGGAATTATATGGAAACCTAAGGTAGCTCTATCCGGTACGAGATCTTGTTAGGCCTGTCCCTAATCACTGATCATGGTTAGACTGTGTCTATCGTGTGGAGAAAATTGTACCCCTCTGCAGAGTTTCTTTTCAATTCTATTCGAATAGCCACGTCCTTGGTAATGGGCAACCACTAGGATGAGGTCCCCTTTGATTAGATTTTCTTGAAATAAAATGTGCTAATGGTCTAAAGGGTTGTTTGACGCTAACCGGGAACTGGCGAGAAGGATGATGCTCTCCCAGGGCCCAAACCTCACTTATTAATAATATTGCTATCTCCACCATCCACCCTTGTTGGGACTTGCTGAGTACTTTTATGTACTCACCCTTGTTGACTCACGATAATGATCCCGAGGGGAGCTTCGACATCGACGAGGAGGCGAATGACGAGGACTAGGAGACGCCAGCGACCCGACCGGACTTGGCTGAAGGACATACTAGGACTTAGGACTTCGACCGCGCTCAAGCATGCCTGTGGAATAGTGTGCATCGCTTCGCTGTAGTTTTCGCTGTAGTAGATAATACCCCTATGTAATAAAGTTGCCGCCTAGCGGCCAAGGAACATCGTTAGCTATGTAAGGCCTATGGCCATTTCATCCCAACATTGACTATTGTAAGACCTTATTTTATTTTATCAATAAAGCTCGGATTTTATATTATATATATGTGTCCCATTTCTGTAATTGTGTGCGTATTTGTGCATGATCCT
Source organism: Chrysopogon serrulatus (assembly GCA_015844335.1). Classification (NCBI taxonomy): domain Eukaryota; kingdom Viridiplantae; phylum Streptophyta; class Magnoliopsida; order Poales; family Poaceae; genus Chrysopogon; species Chrysopogon serrulatus. Next base: position 168,790 of record JADLZL010001618.1, on the reverse strand, counting down.
GGCGCAAATACGGATGCATTTGGTCTCCTAAAATTTAGGGACCGACAAGAAACCTTACCGCTAACAAACCATAGGATAGCACCGAGCAATCCCCTACCAAACTCACTTGTAACTCTCCAATTTGGGTGCTCTTGAACACTAAGAACACCTCACTGCTGGATGTAGGGTCTTGATAGCCCGAACCAGGATAAACTATATCTCTCTTGTGTTCTGCGCATAACCTACCCGAGACCCACACTTCCGACATCCGGTGAACAACCACAATGCTTGTCGCGGTTACGAACAGTGACACCACGCGACACTAGGCTTTGCAACATTTCGGAATGGTTACAACAGGAATATATAGGTGCTATATTTTTCTCCCAAAAAAATAGGTGCTATATTAGAGAACAATTCGAGTAAAACCTGTGGACACGGGAATCTTTACAAGGTAGCGCAAGTGCTCTCTATCTATACTGTAAGTAGTACTACAACTATAGTCTATCTATATATGAAATAATTTTAGTTTTTGATGGATCGAGGATCGAGCCAAGCAAAGGGACAAAAACCTCGATCAGTCGGTAGATGCCAAGCAACGGCACGTGGGCCTTAATTCAGATCTTGGATCTTTACGAGGTAGCAGCACAACTACTCTCTACGTACACTGTCAGTAACTCAGTTCTTAGCTAGGACAAGTAGTCAACACACAGAAATATCAATGTTTTTGATTGATCGATGATCGAGCCAAAAGCAAAAGGAGTAGATGCCAAGCATGGGCATGTGGGCACCTAATTCAGATCATGGATCTCAATATATATTAATGCATGCCTTTCTACTACGGTCAGGTATACAAAGACTTCAGCTTGGATCGGGTCAACAACAATGTCGATCGATCAGACGTAGTTACCTGGTGCATCCGAGGCCGACGTTGTGCGGGAAGACGGTGGCCTTGTAGACGTAGCCGTGGCCGTGGACGGCGTCGATGCCGAACATAACGGGGATCCCGAGCCGCGTCGACGACACCGCCGCGCGCTGTATCTCCTCGACCATCTTTACCCACGCCTCCGGCGGAGCACCGGCCGCCGGCACGCTGCCTCCTCCCCTGAGCACGCTCCCTATGAAGTACTTGCTGATGGCGCCAGCAGTGGCATTCTCCCGGTCGATCTGCGACATCTGCCCGATCTTCTCGGCCAGCGTCATCCGCCGCAGCAGGTCGTTCACCCGCGCGTTCAGCGGCTGCCTCGGGTCCCTGTACTTTGCGCCGACGGCCTGTTGCTGCTCCCCTCCGGCGACGTCCATGGCCGCCGCCATTGCCGCCAGCGCCAGAGCAAGAGCAACATAGCAACACAGCTGGAGCATGAGCAATGCAGCAGCGTCGACCACCACCACCCTGGTACCGACCCCCATGGCTCAGCTCAGCTCAGATGTTTGCGGCGAGTTGTGTACTTTTTTTGAAGGCAAAGTTGTGTACTTCTTGAGCTACAAAACAACAGAAATCATGATTTATATATACCTACTGTGTGTTTTTTGTCAAGAGTGAATGGATGAAGGTTGATCAAGGTTATATAGTACAGCGAAATACTGCATACCTAATTACACAGTTATGTGTGTGTTGACACGTACTAGTAGTATAAATTTGACAAGATTTATTTGCAAGAAGCAAAGAAGGGGAGTGCTTACAGACTGGACTGTAGTGTTGTGGTTCTAGTGTGTCCTGCTGCAGTGTGGACTGGACTACTGTCTGGAGTTCCCCTTAGTTGAGGGGTTACTTCCCTAGCTCTTGGTCTGTATTTGTAGGCATGCTGAGTGATCGATCAAGCATCCATACAAAAACACTACGGTGAGCTTGATCTGGCGATGTTCAGAACTAAAAACAGGAAGCTAAGGAGGGTTTCAGATCTGTCAGGTAATTTTAGGCAGGTGATATATTCTATGCAAAGTTGCAACTACTCACTTGGTGCAAGAGTATACTACACAGATTCATCAACCAACTCAGCATACAAAATTCTAAGCATAGGTAGTCCATGAGTGATACACCATCTTTTAATTATGTATTCTCTCTTGTGTGGGGAAGGAGAAGGAGGTGTGGAGAGAGGGAGGGGGCAGGGACCGGAATCTAGGTTTGGGGTGTTTATATTCCGATCCGTACATTGCATTCAAGGGTGCTGGTTTCAACATCTTTGTCCCTCTAAACATTACAATCAGAAACTATCACATCACATCACACAGAGGTTCCATTGAGCACCTGCAATGCTCAGCAGAGGGAGGAGATCGAGGTTGGGACGATGTGATCACCTTGTGCTGCTGTGGAGGATATGGTAAGAGTGCAGGGTCTCAGTGGTACAGGAGACGGCGATGGTGGCATTTGGGGAACGACGATAAGGGTGCATGTGGTGGTGGTGTTGAGGGTGACATTCCTTGGGGGCGGTGATGATCCTCGAGGATGGAGGTGTTCCTCGAAGGTACTTGCTGATGGAGGTGATGGTAGTTATGGGTGATAGTGAGGGCGCTCGGGTGGTGGCGATGAGGGAGGCATTCCTTATTGGGGGCGAAGGCAGTCCTAAAGTGACAGGGGTGATGATATACAGGAACATGAAAGGGTGGCACGGAGAAGTGAATTTTTAGAAGGAATACCTTATTGGTTATATACACGGAAATGAAACTATTAGATAATTAGGCTATTACAAAATTTAAATAACGACAATGTGTTTGATTGACGATTAATTAGGGCCTAGTTATGATCTCATTGTATGTAAGTATCTTTATCACTCTCTTTAAATATAATTCGGTCGACATCTGCGCTAAAATAATGATTTTCTCATGTATAGCCGCCCTTGTAGTTTCTTTGTCTATCACAGCGTAAGTATCTTTATCGCCCTCTTCAAATATAATTAGGTCGACATCCGCCCTAAAATAATGATTTCCTCGTTTATAGCCCTTGTAGTTTTCTTGTCTACCACGATCTTTCATTTTCCTTGGAGCACCACATGTTTGTCCTCGTAGGCATCATCCTTTGAATAGAAGATTATATTGTAGTACATCTTTGCAAGAACGGGCATCTTATCTTTTTATACGATATTGTTGAGATCCAAATATATAGTAATACCATTATGCTCAGTGAAAATCCACCCCCACCCCCAAGTCAGTGAAGATCTCCTAGGGGTCGAACACAATGGCAACAAAGAAAAGCCACCTTAATGCACCGTTGCCTAGCTCGCAGACTCTTCATGAAACAATAGTATGTCATCTCCACATGGTAATTATCATCGTGTAGGCGCTAAAACGGACATCGTTGTTTTGGTTGGTGCTCTTTTATAGAAAATTCGTAAAATCATGGAGAAGAAAAGAAATTTGATTTCCAACAATTGGTAAAAGCTAGCCCATCAATATTTTTTACTCTCTATTAGTGACACATCTCATCTCGTGTGACAGTCAAAATTGAGTGCTATCGCCTGTCACTTTATTTTCATGTAGTGAAATATTGATCAAACAGTTAATATAGTATAAAAGGACCTTTGCATTGTCAGCTAAAGGAGATAATTAGTAATAATCTCGCTGTCCACCCTTCATGGGTCAAAGTCAAACTCCAGGTTCACCCCCTTGTGTAACATAGCCATTTCTTTGAATAATAGGCAAACAGCATGCTTGTTTTTTCTCGAATACGCAAAAGACTTGCGCATCATTGCATTTAAGAAAGAGAGTTTGTTACAACGTTTTTACATTGAGCGGGGGGTTTTGAAAATATAAATGAGCTCGCTTCCGGCCGTAAACCTATTACTCGCGAAGTAGACAACCTAGCTTGGCCGCCCCGGCTAGTACCCATTGGTCAGCGGTGGCCTTAATGGTCTCGAGCACTTGCGCGACGGATGGGGTGGATCCCCTGAAGCAGCGCGCGTTTCTTTCCTTCCATAGCTCCCATGCTGTTAGGGCGAATAGTGAGTCCGCGCCTTTCCTCTTGTCACCCGTCCACCGCAGCCGCCATGAACTCCACCATACGGCCATCGTTCGTGAGTCCTCGTCGCTTCGCTTGTGCTCGCAGTACCACAAGTATGGCGAACCACACCTGCCTTGAGAAGGAACATGATGCGATGATGTGGTCAATCGTCTCCGGCTCTTGGTCGCACAAGTAGCAGTGATCCGCGGAGTCGAGGCCATGGCGCTGTCGTCTGTCTGCCGTCCAGTGCCTCCGTCGTAGCGCCAGCCATAGAAAGATCTTGACGCGGAGCGGCGCCCACGTAGCCCAGATGCGCTCGAAATTGGCGGCGGGGTAGGCCGGGAGGAGAAGCGCGCGGTATGCCGACCTCGAGGAGTACGCTCCATCTGTCGTCCATCTCCGACCAGCCGGTCCTCCACCTCGCTGAGGACGATGTCTTGTACGAGGTCCCAGATCCTCAAGTACTCCACGATCCCTTGGACGGGGAGCCCACCTCGGATTTGAGATGCCCAAGCGTTGTTATTGACAGCGTCGTAGCTGTAACATTTGTAAATTCGAGATGTACAGTCTAGTTTCCATAGATGTTCATTAGACTAGCATCGTCCATTCGAATTCATAAGGCTACATCGATCTGTATTGTTGCATTTTAAGAATAAAATAATAATACTAGCTGTGGGGTCTCCAAATCATTTAGCTGTGATTCAGCTTATTGTGTCCATGATCAACAATCTAGTCTGGAAGATTGCAAAAGATAAGTGTCACGCGGCACATATTCATTACATACTCAATATATATAACAAATCAAGGAATGGTTGCAATGTATACAAGATCTCGCATATCCACCACAGCTAGTCCCGATAAATTCTTACAATCTTTTCTGATTTGTTGATATCTCTACTGATCTACTCGATTATTCATTTCCAAATTAGCTAGTCAAATCAGGTCATCGTCTCGCTGGGACGAAGGCAGGTTTACTCCCTTTATATACTGATCTGAGCTGCGAGAGGCCATTGCTCAACTCCATTTCTAATAAACCTCTCTGAAACGGAGAGGCTTAGCTGATAGTAATAAAGAAAGAGATCAGCAGTCAATTCAGTATGAAGGGCCGCGGCAATGGTGGCGGTAGCAGTTTGGCTTATGGGACTGCCATTGCCATTGCCATATGGGTGCCTATTCTCTTCGGATGCCTAGCAATGACTGCACAAGCAGGTAAGAAGTCCATCTACATCTACATTCCCCGTCCTCATGCATCTTATTCAATCTCTTGCCGGCGTCAATTGGCGAAAAAGAGTTCATATTTGAATAGTGACTAACACAAAATATACACAAATTTGTTTATATATATATGCAGGTCGTTCTCCTCATCAGCTGCTCAGCAGCAGCAAGGTGGGGCGCACAACAAGAGCACTTTATGTAGCTAGCAACTCAACAAGAGCCTACCATACCGAGGCTAAATGCTTTGAAGATGAGAGGAAGACGGAGCTGATCACACTGATATTTTGCACCATGAAATGCTATTGCCATAGCGATAGTCAGGAAGACGTCTGCTACTGCTGCCAGACGCCCCCTAAGCAAGTTTGCTACGACACGTTGGCGAACTGCCAGGCCAATTGCCCTGTCTGCAACCCTCAATGCCCAGATGGAACAACGGTGGATGGACAACAGCTGCATGCAGCGACGAAGAACGGCACCTTATAAATTAAGGGTTGAGTCCATGATAATATAAATAGTATTGTAACTGTTGCAGAATGGGATGAGAGCCAAGTAATACTTTATTAATGTGAAAGATGTACTCCATTCCTTTCAAAAGTTAAGCTCTAGCTTTATTCCGAGTCAAACATTGCATTTTTCCTCCTTATCTAATCAACAATCACTATCTAAATTATTCCCCTTATTCTGTCAAAAAAATTATTCCCCTTACCAATTATACTTATTTATCCATGTCTTCCCATCGTCTGCAGTGTGTTGATGTCACTAGATCTTCAAAAAAGAATGATAAACAATTTTTGCACCATTGCAAAGTAAATATGTTTAATGTTACAGTTAATCAACAAGTGACTAAGTTATAAGATTGACTTAGTTCTCAAGTGACATAGCTTTTGTTCCCTTTGTGCCTCTTTGGATACTGGGCTGGATATATTCATCATACCAGCATATACGTACGTGCTCATAATGCAGCTGTGCAAGAGCAGGACGGCGGCCGGGGTGAGGCAGTCAACGCTCAGGCAGCCTTCAACAGTTAGCGCCTGGGAACGGGGAGTCGGGGTGTTGGGGCGACGCGTCCGTGTATTGTCAGTGGCGCATCTAGGATTTTAATCATGGGGGTATGAGCCTACGTGGACAAATATTTTTCTTCAAACCTGATTGATTATTAACAGAGATCCATACTCAAATAAACTTTGCAGAATTTTTGTAAGGGGAAAAACTCAACTTAATGCCTTTCCCTTTTCTAAGTTGTTCCATCTTTTATTAGTTTTCTATTGTGTGCATCGGTATATTTTTGGTTCAATGCTATACTTCGGTATTGTAGTGTGTTTTGTCCTCTTGGATGATGGATGAGTACTTGGCCTGAAAATATTACTATTTGCTAAGTGGTATAGATATATAATAATGTATTATGTGTATATATACTTAGTATCTCTATAATTTTTTTGGGGGTACAGCTGTACCCCCATGCACCTGAACTGGATCCGCCCCTGTGTGTTGTATGCCACAGTTCGAGGGATCAGGTGTAGGACAGATGGTGTGGTGACCATTGAAGACAATTACTTGCTTATATCCCTGTTTTAAATAGCCGGCTATAGCCCCGCTATAGCTCCGCTATAGCCTTTTGAGCATGTTGCCGCTAAATGAATCCATGTATAATTATCCGCTATAGCCCCGATTTAGCCCGCTATAGCCCCGCTATAGCTTGTTTTAGAGGCTCGCCGCTATTTGTTATAGCCCGCTATTTAAAACCTTGGCTTATATACATAGGGTTGCAGTTGGGCTGGGCCACGAATAGTATGGTTGCTGGCTTTTTAAAGTGTTCATGAAACAATTTTTGAGTCCCCATGGCTGGCCCCATGCGGTTACTAAATTCTAGATCTGTCCCCAAACCTGCCCTAATCAGGGCATCGAACCCTAAACTTATGGGGGAGAAATCGAACCCGCTTTGACCCCGCCAAATCCAAAATCCACGGGGACCCAACCTGACCAAGCCTCGCTTCCAACCTTACTCTAGTAGAGCTGAGGAAAGAAGAACGCGTCAACGAGGAGTCAATAGATGTGCCACCACTATCACCTCGCGTGTCCGAGATGGGGAGGCGTCCTCCGACCCCTCTATCTCACCGCCTAGACTCTGGATAGAGTCAAGTGACGCGTGGCGTGTCTTGCCTTCATTCGTGCCTACACATCATCTCCTCTTACAATGATGGATGCTATGAAAGGAACGCAATGGCAAAACCTTCTCTAGAGGAAGTAGAACAGTGTGCAATTCCTTGACTCGGTTGGTGACGAGGCAAAGCTCTAGGACCTTGCTGGGTACGGAAGTTTGTGGCAGTTGATTCCATAGTCGCCTATAAGTATAGCCAGTGTATAGCCATGTAATGCTGCTGGTCTTTGCTCCTTATGTTCGCCTGTTTTTTGCGGTAATCCTAGGACTACCACATGCTTGCACTATGTAAAACTCTGCTTCCTCCTCGTAATGAAATGCATACGTTATGATGATACAAGTCGAGAAAAAACAATAAACAATGCTCGGCCGGCGGCTTCACTTACATTAATGCAGGTTGCGTCATGCGCATGACGACGTTCATCTCCTTCTTACACTTTCTTAGGAGTTAAAATGTATGACCGTACGCAGATTTGACAAGTGATTTATTATATTACAAGCTACATAGTGGAGACGCTCTAAAGTCACTTTCTGGACTATAGCCCGCGGATCTCTTCTTCTTGCTGGAGCGAGATCTGAACCATATACCATTTGCGGATCGCCGATCGAGTAGCAAGAGACTGGAATTTAATGTTGCGTCTGAGATCGAGATCTCTCCTCGATCGAAGATTGATGAGGGATACTACGACTCTCTTTATATATTTTCTATATCTAAATTGCGGTTCAGAACCTGCCCTAATATTTATTACTTTAAGGAATTCAGGAACCTATCTATGACATGAGCTGACAAGCTCGTGGTAACAACCCCGCTGACAGCAGAGGAATCCATTAGCCGCCGGTTAGATCGATCGAGACGAACTAGCTGGACTGCTGGCCCCTTCCTTAGTCCTTACCTAGTTACATTACGTCGGTGTGATTTATTTGTGGCAACAAAAAAAAAACTTGCAGTGACCTTAAGTTTTTTGTTTTTGCTTCGAGATCCACTGCACCGTCCATTATTCGAGGAGGTGGATAGAAGAGAGAAGGTGGATCTTTTACATTTGAGGGAGAGTGAGGAGGTGGATTTTGAGTAACTAGTAGGATGCTCCGCGCGTTGCTGTGGGTATAGAGTAGAAATGTAAGGAGTTTATAATGGTCGAAACTATGAATTAATAGATATATATGTATGGATGTAGTAGGTCAATTGTGGAGGTTGTATCTATTGACATGGTATAAATTATTTGAACTGGGCATCATCCAAATTTTATCTACCCGAACCCCCACCCCTGCTATATCTAAGGGTCATCCCCCTCCCAAAATTCTAAGAGTTTTTCTTCATAAAATTCTGCATGTTTCGGATAATCACATGTAATCTATGTGATACGCAGTTTTGCTAGGTTTTGCTTACAAATGAGTTTTACTTAGAAACGGTTTAAATTTTTACATAAAAGTTATCAAAATATATCCATGTGGGGTCTTGTTTTGAAGAGTTTATTGTGAGGAACACCATGGTGCAATTGGATTTTAATTACGATACTTGTTTTAGGTGCTATGACTTTTTTTCTATTTCAAAAAGAATAGTTAGTGGGAGATAAATGAGACTAAGTGGTGGTAACTCCTTTGATAACATCATCATACATCATTTTTTAGAAATCCTAATTTTTGATTGGATGGACCCTCTTAGTGGGTCTTTGCATTATAGGAGTATAGGATTACTGAAAACTTTTAGTTATCATTCGAGATAGGACGAATAATTTGTTGGGGCAACAACAATGGCTTATATGCTGCATTTATTTTTTTAAAAAATATATAACTAGGATGAATATATATAGCATATGGACCTAGCAACTGGGTCGAGTATGGAGTACATTGTGCACAAATTAATAGATCAAGTAGCTATTAGTATATTTTACATGCATGGTTTAGAATATAGCTAGGATCGAGTAGTTAAAGAAAGAGTTTACTCTGGGTATAAGAAACCCAGCATAAACAGCTAGCCACTTGTCGATTGAATTAATGCTGTCAGAAATCTTGAATATACTCAAAGAAGGAATTTTGGGAGAAAGAAAATATATATGAACTTACTATACGTACAAACTCTCCAACGCAAACTCACGTGATCCACAACACACCGAGCTTATCCAAAATTCAATTTTGTATGGGCCGCCCTTGCTGGTCATCAGCAACCTACCTATCCATATTATAAATATACTGCAGGGCCAAGCGAAGTATGCACAGTTGCACACCCCACTACGAGCTCACTTCACTGCACGGTGGCTAGTAGTGCAGCTATGGGGGTCCCGGTAGGAGGAGGTGGTGGTAGCAAGGTCGTCAGGGTGGTGACTACCGCGGCCGCCTGCCTGCTGTTGCTGCAGCTGTGCGGTTGCGTCGCCGTCGCGGCGGCTCTGCCCATGAAGGACGGCGGCGGCGGCGGCGGTTACATGAGGTACAAGGACCCGAAGCAGCCGCTGAACACGCGGATCGCCGACCTGCTGGGGCGGATGACGCTGGCCGAGAAGATCGGGCAGATGTCGCAGATCGAGCGGGAGAACGCCACCACCGACGTCGTCAACAAATACTTCATAGGTAAGTATGCAGGCGTATATGTTATACGTAGGGCTTTATTTGGTACGATGCCTCCAAATGACTGTGAGCCGGACGCGCAGGCAGCGTGCTTAGCGGCGGCGGCAGCGTGCCGGCGAAGCAGGCGCCGCCGGAGGCGTGGGTGCAGATGGTGAACGGGATGCAGAGCGGCGCGCTGTCCACGCGCCTGGGCATCCCCATCATCTATGGCATCGACGCCGTCCACGGCCACGGCAACGTCTACAAGGCCACCATCTTCCCGCACAACATCGGCCTCGGGTGCACCAGGTATATCTACCATAATTAATTAATTATGCATCAGAATTAGTTGCTGCAAATTAAATTAATAAAATAGCCATAGTTTGACTAGCTACCTAGCTACAGTGTCAGTGTGTAACAAATCTGATCGAGTTGCTGTTTATCTAATGAATTTCCTTCGATTCAGGGACCCAGAGCTAGCACAGAAGATTGGAGCTGCTGTTGCTCTGGAGGTCAGGGCCACCGGCATCCCCTACGTCTTCGCTCCTTGTGTCGCGGTACCTGCAATTTTTTTAACATAATAATAAATCATAGAAAAGCTCGAGATAAGCTACTATAATAAAAAATAATGAAAAAAAAAATGTGTGCACGCATGCAGGTGTGCAGAGACCCTCGGTGGGGCCGATGCTACGAGCTTCAGCGAGCACCCGGAGGTGGTGCGCAACATGACCTCCATCATCTCCGGCTTCCAGGGCGAGATCCCGGCGACCGGCGGCCGCCCCGGCGCGCCCTACGTCGCCGGACAGCACAACGTGGCAGCGTGCTCCAAGCACTACGTCGGCGACGGCGGCACCACCAAGGGCGTCAACGAGGGCAACACGGTGGCGTCCTTCCACGAGCTCATGGCCATCCACATGCCGCCCTACTACAACGCCGTCATCCGCGGCGTATCCACCGTCATGGTCTCCTTCTCCAGCTGGAACGGCGTCAAGATGCACGCCAACCACTTCCTCGTCACCGACATCCTCAAGAACAGGCTCCGCTTCAGGGTATATATGTTCAAAAATTTATAAACTTTTTTGGTCGAGTAAAATTTATAAGATCGATGATGTACATTTTTTAATTATTATTTATTTCAGGGTTTTATCATCTCGGATTGGCAAGGGATTGACAGGATCACGACCCCTGACCACGCCGACTACCTTCTGTCAATCAAGCTGGGCATCCTCGCCGGAATCGACATGGTGATGATCCCGTACACGTACACGGAGTTCATCGACGACCTCACGCTGCTGGTGCAGAACGGCACCATCCCGATGAGCCGCATCGACGACGCCGTCCGCCGCATCCTGCGCGTCAAGTTCACCATGGGTCTCTTCGAGAACCCCTACGCCGACACCAGCCTGGTCGGCGAGCTCGGCAAGCAGGAGCACCGCGACCTGGCGCGCGAGGCCGTGCGCAAGTCCCTCGTCCTCCTCAAGAACGGCAAGCCCGGCGCGAAGCCGATGCTGCCGCTGCCCAAGAAGCCCTCCAACGGCCGCAGCGTCCTGGTCGCCGGCAGCCACGCCGACGACCTCGGCAGCCAGTGCGGCGGCTGGACAATCACCTGGCAGGGCCTCACGGGGAACAACCTCACCGCCGGGACCACCATCCTCGACGGCATCAAGCGCGCCGTCGCCTCCGGCACGGACGTCGTCTACTCCGAGAACCCCGACGCGGGCTTCCTCCACCAGAACAAGGCACGGTTCGACTATGCCATCGTCGTCGTCGGCGAGCCCCCCTACGCCGAGACGTTCGGCGACAACCTGAACCTGACCATCCCCGCGCCCGGGCCGGACGTCATCCGGAACGTGTGCGGCAGCATCAGGTGCGTCGTGGTGCTCGTCTCTGGCCGGCCGCTGGTGGTGGAGCCGTTCGTCGACGGCATCGACGCGCTGGTGGCGGCGTGGCTGCCGGGGACGGAGGGGCAGGGCGTCAGCGACGTGCTGTTCGGCGATTACGGATTCACCGGGAAGCTGTCGAGGACGTGGTTCCGGTCGGTGGATCAGCTGCCCATGAACGTCGGCGATGCGCACTACGATCCATTGTTCCCGTTTGGGTTTGGCCTCGAGACACAGCCGTCGGCATATTAGAGGGTAATTGCAAGGTCCCAAATGTATTTGAGCTAATTTCTTAGACTTCCCGGTGAAATATATATGCAGAGAGAGACTCAGGTTCCGGAATAATGTCGTTTACATTTTTTTTACTTCTCCGGGCTAGCTTACTTCATGTGACAATTAATAATAAGCACCGGAATAATCAGATGGTCTCTCTTTGACGACATGATTGTGTTCTCCTGGGATCGGTTATTATTGCTCGTTTGAAACTTGTACTGATTTTACCGCCCGCCCCTTCTCCTTTGTAATTCACTCAAAGTGATGGTGATTCAGAAATAAAATTGTCCATATCTGTATAACTAGAGATAAACATTTCAGTACATGATGTCTACATTCTTTTCTTCTTTTTTTTCTTCTAGATGAGGGTGGTAAAATCATTAATTATATATTAAGCCAATGGAACAGTAGCATTAAAACCTTGTTTTACATGCCTCAGTTGGTGCTCCTTGTCCTAGGTTTAATTTGAGCCGTCGCCTCAGATCAATACCGTTGGTTGAAAACTAGCATCTCCAAGAGTTTGCCAAATTTTATTTGGCAAATCTTGTGATTTAGCAACTTACCAAAGAATATACCAAGTTAAAATAAAGGCTCTCTCCAATAGTTCCTTATTTTTGACTTGGCAAAACTAAAAAAAAGCAGGGGCCCACCAGATTAGTTTGTTGACCGGTACTTACCTGGGAGCTCGCGGCGTGCGATGTCCATCGCGCGAAGGAACGAAGGCGCCGCCTGATGTCGTGAGTCCGCCACGGCCTGACGTCGCGAGTCCGCCATGGTGAAACGCCTAGATCCTTCTCCGCTCCCTCTGCTGCATCAGGGAACATTGCTCAGCACGAATTAGTATCATCAAAGGGAACACGAACCTGATCGGACGACGTTCTTGGCGCCGACGGCCTTGGTGCGCGAAGACCTGGACGCGGGGTCTCCGAGTCTCCTGGCGCCTCGCTGGGTCTCGGAGCCTCTGGTCGGCACGACGAGGAAGGACGCCGAAGAACTCCGCGGGTCTCATCTACGTGCGCGGGGGAAGCCGCCGGCGGGAAGAAGCCGCGGAAGTTTCACGAGCGCGTGGGAAGGAAGGCCCCGCGGCGCGGAATCGCGATGCGCACTAGGATACGCGCGCGTAAAGATGCGCGCGCGGAGAGGAGGAATAGCAAGTTGGAAAAAATAGCAACTTCATTTGACAAACTGTTGGAGAACAAATTTTCTTGTTTTGCCAAATTTTCAAAGATAGCAACCTCATTTAGCAAACTCTTGGAGATGCTCTTACCACACTTGTACATTAATTTTGCCTCTACTAAGGATCGTTTTACTTTACCAAACTTTGTGATAAGAAAATTTTCCACCTAAACTTAAGTAAAGTTAGGCAAAAAAATGAGTCTATGTAACGTATGTATATATGTTGTAGGTGGGTCAAATGACTATCGGTCAGTTGTAGACTAGACCGTGCGGCTGGGTAAAAAAAAAAAAAAACGTTGACCACCCGCTCAAATTAGTGCCATGACCGAATCCGGTAACATGAGTATGGATACTTACTTGCTAAAAATAATGTTTTTTTTGTCTAAAAGTAATGTTTTTTTTTCTTTTTTTTTGAGGGGTCTAAAAGTAATGTTGAGACGAGTGCGCATCCCTACCATGGCAACCACACATGCATCTTTATTTGCGGAGTTTGTGGTAACCCGGTGAAACGGAAAACCAAGAAAGATCGGAGCTAGCTGAGGGTATATATTGCAAGCATATATAGATGCATGCAATCAGAAGCAAGAGGTAGGGAGGGAAGCTCTCATGACCACACACTTACATGCATGCCCCTTTTGCATGCATTATGATGATGTCCTATATATATGTATGACCAATTAATCTCCCTCAGAGTAGATCCATTACCAAGAAATTAAAATGAAGATCGTTGTCGTCGTCCTCTTGGTGTTGGCCCTCACACTACTCGTAGTAGATGCCGCAGAAGAGAAGAAGGACATCGGCGGTGAGGCTGCTGCTGCTGCCGTTGAGAAGACGGCCGAGGCAAAGAAGGCAGAAGAAGACGCCTGCAACACTCAGTGCCAAGACAAGGAGCCGGCGTCCAACAGCGTCTGCAAGGAGGCCTGCGCCGTCAACTTCCGCTTCAAGATGGTATGGCTCGAGACAGCCAAGTGCTCGGTGAAATGCAGCGAGGTGCACGGCTTCGACTCCCCAGCCACCAAGTCCTGCGAGGCAGGATGCAAAAAGGAGTACGAGGCGAAAGCGGCGGAGGTCACCGCGAGCTGCAACGCCGTCTGCAGCAAGGTGGACAAGGACCCGCTTCGTTTCGAAGCATGCAAGAAGATGTGCACCCCGGCTCTCATCATGAAGGCCACGGAAGAGGCGATGATGCAACGAGCTAAGCCGTAAAGGCGGACGGACGACCTCACCGGCAGGCCGTACATATGTCTGCCCATATATATATATGGTCAATCATTTGATGGATATATGGACGAAACTACCAACTAATTTGATATTTGTCTTAGCTAATTTGCTTTAGTTCAAGTCGCAAGCAATCAAAGGATAGGATCCATTGATATATGGTTTCATTGACTGCTCGACAGGCAGGCAATGTAATGTCACACTTAATTCTTTTTGTTTGATTAATAAATAAATAAAAGGGCATGTTGGCAATTACCGCTAAATACACAGATTTTCTTCTCTTCTCTACTACTAAAAAGCCCCAAGTGCTATCGTATCCTGCTAATCGGCCTGCCTCCGCCTTAATATCTACGATAATCGACCTGCCTCCGCTAATCCACCTGCCTCCGCTAAAAAGAAAAAAAAGACGCAAACCTCCCACGACCTCCCCACCCCACGATCCCACGACGCCGGACTCCGCCCGCGCCGCCGACGCCCGCCCGCGACGGCGACGCCGTAGCCGCGCCGCCGACGCCCGCCCGCGACGCCGAAGCCCGCGACACCGAAGCCCGCGCCGCCGACGCCCGCGACGCCGCAGCCACGCTTCTCCACAACGCAGCTGACGCTGCGATGCCGTCAAGGCCGCTTCGACGACGACTGGTGCGGCCGCGACGCTGACCCCGGCATCCGGTGTCCGCCGACGCCCGCGACGGGAACGCCTGACCCTGCGACGGCCTCACCCCGCGACTGCGCCGCAGCTGCCGACGCCGCAGCCGCGTCTTCTCCACGACGCTGTTGAGGATAACCACCAGGTGTGCCAACCCCTTCTCTTTCCTTCCTGCAACCCTTTCTGTGCCCTTCCTGCTGTGCGGAATGGAGCATCCAAATCCTAGAGATACTGCAGCAAAGAACGGAGCCTGATTGAATTTGACTGCCTCTAGCTGTTTGCTTTTGGTTACCATTTTGTGCAAACAAATTATTTCATATAAATGTCAGTTAAAAGTAATTATTGTTCTTTACCTGGATCTTCATGTATACTCTCCTCTCATTGACTACAACCTCTGAATCTTGTGGATTTATGGTTGGATGGATGTGATTTAAGATTCACTTATAGGGAATCTTACATGTGTAGATGCCAGTTTTGTTAAATACGTGTGTGATGTCCAAGGTTTGAACTACAAAATTATTTTAGTGAACTAAAGAAATTATCCTGATCACTAATAGGAAAACACTACATCAGCTGTTGATGCATTATATTGGTGAACTAGAAAAATTATTCAGAGTTTGAGGACAATAAATTCTTAGATGTTTTGTTCAGAGTTTCAGGGCAAACTAAAGGCAGTGATATTTAGTGGTAACAGTAGGCATTCAAGAATCGAAAGGCTGAGCTACAGTGTATGATGCATTCCCCTGAGTCATCTTTTATAACATTAGATGATGCTAATCTCAGTTTCTTAGAGATGCCTGGAGTCATCCCTGATATTCCAGATGGATTTTACCATTGATTCTAAGACTTAGAGATGGCAGGTTGTCTGAGCAGCTTATTTTATTGACACCAAATGAAAATAGAGATGGATTTCTAAAACTTTAGTTAGCATGAATCCCAAACAAACCTGGCAAAATTGCAGGGATTGAAATTACAAAGGTTCAGTTTTGTCAGAAAGCAAGTGTTGGGTTGAGACAAAGTTATATGGCAAGGGTGCTGCTGCATCCTTATTCAGTCAAGGCTACTTGCTAGCAGAGTTTCAGTTCTGACCTATGGATTGTTCTCTAGAAATTGCGGAACATGGACTGAAACTTCAGCTAGCATAATATTTTGTTGAAAGTTTAAATTGAATATTTAGATGGGAAACCTGAACAGAGCGAAGATCCATGGGTAAATCTCTACTACTAAAAAGCCCCAAGTGCTATCGTATCCTGCTAATCGGCCTGCCTCCGCCTTAATATCTACGATAATCGACCTGCCTCCGCTAATCCACCTGCCTCCGCCAAAAAAAAAAAAAAAGACGCAAACCTCCCACGACCTCCCCACCCCACGATCCCACGACGCCGGACTCCTCCCGCGCCGCCGCGCCGCCCGCGACGGCGACGCCGCAGCCCGCCCCGCCCGGCGCCCGCCAGCGACGCCGAAGCCCGCGACGCCGAAGCCAGCGCCGCCGACGCCCGCGATGCTCCCCGTCGCAACGCACGGGCACTCACCTAGTAAGTGAACAATTTACAGATTTTCTTGGCGCGGGGTAGTTGGCGGCGCGGGCTCCCTGGACAGCGAGGGCAGATGACTGGCCGCACGTCTCCTCGCCCCGTGCCTTTTTTTTGTTTGATTTTTTTTTTGTTGGCGCGTCACCTTGATTTCTATCTATTCTGTTTGTATTTGGATTCGATGACTTGGAGACGTCTGGATTCCTAGTTTCCCTCTCATCCTTTCTGTTTTGGTTATTCTTTTTCTGTTGTACTTCGATCTCGTGTGTTCCACCAGGTTTGATTTTAATTTCGATTCGATCTTAAGTGGGACTAAAGCTGTCAATAAAGGTGGATGAAAACTGTGTCATCCCTGCGCGATGTGTTGTCTTGCATTTTGGTGTTAGGGGTGAGCGGGCAATGCGGTTTCGCCGTGTTGCCGTGTTGGGGTGAGCAGATGATCAGGATTCCTGGATAGGGATGGCATGCTAGTTCGAGTCCGAGTCCGATTTTTAGTTTGGCGAGGCTGATCCACTTCCACTGGTATAAAAGGGTGCTCAATTAGTGGGAGGCCACATAACAAAAGGGCTAGAACAAAAAAAAAGGAGCTTGATGTTTCTACCCTGCTCTAGACTCTAATAGTGATTTTGCCTATATTATTGTAACACCCCGAATTTTTGAACCTTTTTCGAAAATCACTAAAAATTTGAACCTTTCAAAACTTTTCAAAAACTCTTTAGCCTTGATGTGTTCAGCAGTATAGGACTAGTGTGGCATAGCATACAACCCACCCCATGCATTTTTGAATGCAAATCCATTCAAATTCATAAGCACATGCATCTAGAAAATGGGAAATAAAATAGAAAAGGAAATAGAAAAAGGAAAAGGAGCTCGGGCTCCATCTCCCCATCTGGCCCAGCAGCAGCCCGCCACCCTCCCCTTTCTCTTCTCCTTCCCCCTCTCTTTCTTTCCGCGTGGGCCGGCCCAGCAACAGCGGCCGCCAGGCCCGCACCGCAGCGTCGCTCTCCCTCTCCAGCGCCGATGACAGGCGGGCCCGCTGTCATCGCCGTCGTCGACCTCCCGCCAGCGAGGGGGGGCGGCGAATACGCGCGACGACGCGCCGCCTCGGGCTGCGCCGTTACCGCCATCACCCGCCCGGCGAGTGGATAAGGATGTCGACATCCCCGAGCACGCCCGCGCCTCTCTCTCTCTCCTTCTCCCTTTCCCTCTTCTCTCTCTCCCGTGCCTTCTCGCCGACCGCTGCCACCGCCGCTACCAGCCAAGCTTCGGATGAGCACACCCATATAGCGCCAGCGCACCGCCCGCCTTGTGGCGAACCGCCTCCGCAATTCAAACTTCGCGGCTTCGGGAAGCCTCGGCGGCGGCGAAATATCTCCTCCCGAACCGCCATTGCCGGCCTATAAATAGGCCCGACCGGCGCCCCTCCACCCTCGCCCTCACCACTCCGAGCTCCGCTAGGGCGGGGAACACTCTCTCCCCCCTCCATCCCTCCTCTTCTTCTCTCTCTCTCGAGCTAGAGCTCGATTGCCCCGACTTCGGGAGCAACCGGCGCCATTAGAGCCGCCGCCCGAAATTCAAGCTTGTTGCTTTGCGCCATTGGCCGATTGGGTTCGAGGTGAGCTCCCGAGCCTCTCCTCCACCTTTTCCTCCCTCCAATTCCTTCTCTCCCCTCTCTGTGTTGCTCCACCGCGATGTGCCGTCTTCCGCCCGAGCGCCATTGCCGCCGAACACCGGCCGTCGTGGCTCGGTTGGACGACCTAGCCTCTCTCTAACTCCCTTCCTAGCCACCCACGCACGCCGCGCACACACAATGCGGGCCGATTAGGCCACGCACACGCACTCTACACTACGCAGCCGCCGCCAAGGAACCTCCGGTGGGCCGCCACCACCACGGGGCGTCTACCGTCGCCAACGAGCACACCCAGGCTGCGTCTCGGTCACCCGCACACCGTACACTCTTTCTCTCCCCTCCGAGGCGTCACGCCCGGCCGGCGATTTAGCTCTCGGCGAGCCGGCCCTCTCTCTGCTCCCGCCACCCTCCCCTTCCCTTCTCTCACCGCACGGGACCCGCGCGAGGCCAACGGCGCCAGCGCCCCGCGCCTCCCGCGCCGTCCCTCTCCCTCCCCTTTTCTACCAGCGACACGTGGGACCCAAGGCCAACGGCGTCAGCATGCCCGTGCCGTCCCCACGCCATCACCCCCCACTCCCTCTCTCTCTCTCACATTGTGGGCCCGCGGAGCCGGCGCCGTCCAACGCCACACCGCCCGGCCCCACCTGTCATACACACATACACAGTACACGCACACACCCTTCGGGGTACACTAAAGAAAATGGCTAGGTGCACCCGGGGAGTGTACACGGAGTAGTATTTCTCCATTTTCTAGTGTTAGGAAAAATTCCAGAAAAATTTGTAAATAAACTACTTGACATGTAGAATTTAATCATGTAGGTTGCACACAAATCCATGCATTTTAAATTGCAACCAAAATTCCATTTAGTAATTAGGGTTTTAAATAAATTAGAATAAACTTTGAAAAGGTATAACTTTTGCATTTTAACTCCGATTTAGGTCAAACCACTTTCTAAATTCTTCTAAAATCATGCTCTACGCATTGCATCTAGTGCCACTACCTAGTTCTATAATTGCATGTATGTGTTTCTTTTATCCTTTAGCGGTAGTCTTACCCGATAGAAAATCCCCCACCGTAGGAGGACGAGCATCGGAGACACCGAGGACCCGGACTACGTCGCGGACATCGACGGTGTTGACCACGCAGTAAAGTCCTAATTTCCACCCTTCTACCATCCTTCTAACCTACTTATATAACGACCCTTTGATCATATGAACATTTATGATGAGATAATGCAATAAGTGATAATGAGCTAACATGATAATGTGATAATAAAATAATCTGATGAAGTGATTCTATATACTATGACTTGGAACGGGTAGGGGTAATCTAGGTGTAGATTACTTGGCGGATATTACTGCGAAGGATATCCCGT
This sequence comes from Chrysopogon serrulatus, assembly GCA_015844335.1. Lineage (NCBI taxonomy): Eukaryota > Viridiplantae > Streptophyta > Magnoliopsida > Poales > Poaceae > Chrysopogon > Chrysopogon serrulatus. Next base: position 149,232 of record JADLZL010001618.1, on the reverse strand, counting down.
CGGAGATACCTGTTTTAGTCATCCCTAAGGACCGGTTCATAGTCTCTTATTCATCCCTCGTGTGACATTTCGCATGCCCACACGTCTATATGGGTAGGCTTGATCTCACACCCCGTTAGGTTGAAGTATATTTCCACTTAGGGGGCGGTGTAGGCAAACGGTAGAGCGGGAGACGGCGTAGGATGCTAAGTGATCTTCCATGGTGCAGGTTGGGCGTGGACGCTAAGTGATCTTCCACGTAAAATTGTTGGGTGCACATTCGCTAGCTATATACATATATCTATATAAATTTAAGTGTGGATGCTGAGTGAGCTTCCACAAGGTGTGTGAGGGCATGGGTTGCGAGTGAGCTTCCATGTCCAAAGTTAGGCGTAAGATGCCGAGTGATCTTCCTCGTCTAAACTCTTCCCAACCCCGAGCGCCGTAGTGGAAATGTATGGAACCCTAAGGAATGCATACTATCGGGTACGAGATCTCGGTAGTTCTTTTCTAACCATTGGCCGTGGAAGGAATCGCAAACTACCGTGTGGGGAAAAGTGTACACCCTCTCGCAGAGTTATTAGAATCTATTCGAATAGCCACGCCCTTGGAATGGGCAAATGCCGGGATGGGACGCTATGATTAGAATATTATATGACAAATGAGATAACGTATAACCTTGTGATTATGTAATAGACTAACCTGGGACTAGTGAGGAGGATAATACCCTACTAGGCCCAACCCTAATTTTTATCATCACTCTTTTCCACCAAGAAGTTGGGACTTGCTGAGTACGTAAGTACTCACCCCTCTTTGCTATGCATACTACGACCTCGGAGATGATCGTGACTATGAAGAGGAGGTGGACCCCGATGTCTAGGAGCTACGTAAGGACCCCGACGCGTTGGTTTGGATCGTAGGAGTTAGGGCTTCGACTACGCTCAAGATGCCTCGTGGAGAAGTTGTTACGCTTCGCTAGGATAATTAGCATCGCCTTAGTATCTACCCTGTAATAAAGCCGAACACTTTGCGGCCTTAGTCATTTCACATGTAACCCAAGGGCTATGCCCTAACGATGTACAACCCTTTTATTCAATATCAATAAAGCTCAGTATTTTTCTCTTAAATCTGTGTGCCATTTCTGTGTATTATTGACGTATTTGTGCGTGATCCTGGCGCAAATACGGGTATTTCTGGACTCTCAAAATGAGGGGCCGACAGAGTGGTATCAGAGCCGAGCTTGACCGTAGGATGAAGCCCTTGGTTTGGAATACGCATAGGAACCCCATGCTAAACGCGATAATTACCTGACCTCTATACTACATTATACGCACCATTGTTGTCATACACGTGTGTTGCAAAATATGTTTCTAACCCTTTTATGGAAACTTGTTGCAGCCATGGACGACAACGAGTGGGAGCGTTCGGACTGCTTGACGGTGGGAGGATTCCCGCAGCTGCTTTGGGAGACGCTTCAGCGCTTGGGCTACACCACTCCCCCGATGTACTACACCAGAGAGTACGACGAGGAGGGCATACCCAAGTACGAGGCGTATGTGAACATCTCCAGACACCCGCAATGCTCAGCTTTCCCCGAGAAGTGGATCGTCGCTTATGGAAGAGAACCCCATGATGCAGCTCAGAAGGTAGCACGCAAGGCACTTATGGAGTACTGTCAGCTGTTTGAGGAGGACATTGAGCACACACCAGCCCGATTCTTTCCCGTGCTGAACCAGACCACACCAACCTAGTGTCTTAAGGTTCGGGACTTGGAGAAAGTCAACCCACAGGCGCCTGAGTACACAGGAGTATCCACCATTAGGTATCTGCATGCATTGGACAACCTTTATGAAGACCTACGGAAGGAGGCGTCAGATCTACTTGCCAAGCTGATAGCAACTAGAGGAGAACTTGACACAACCACCATGGAGTTATACAAGTCCAACCAAGAGAAGGCCATCCTGAAGCGTGAGTTAGACAGCTGCCAGAAGGAGCTACAGGAAGCACTACAGCGACCACCCAAGAGGAGGCGCCCCCGACGAGCGAGGCGCAACAGGAGGGCGTACCTAGGAAGCCCCAACATGACTGAGGAGGAGCTACCATATGACCCGCAGCACCCACACTACCGCTTGGATGGGTATTACCCGATGGAGTCACGCACCGACGATGAGACTATTGAGACCGAGGAGTCAGTGGCAGAGAACTTTAAGGATCATGGGGAAGCTGAAGCAGGACCGTCTGAGAGCTTTGCACATGAGCTCATAAAGCTGCGAGAGGAGCAGGTGACCCGCGAGAAGGGCAAGACCGCACCTCAGAATCTCCACTAGATGCAGTCATGAAGATGTAGTAATAATGAGTCAAGTAGTTGTCCTTAGTCGTAGAATAAAAGCGCTTAGGATGAGTCATGTGTCCCAGGCAATCGTAGAGATACGCTTAGTCTCTAGGTTTGATCGAGTCGTTTTATCATCCTAAGCAGTTGAGGTGTATGATGCCCTGAGCATTGTATGTGTGAACTGTTTGTGTGATGTATTATAAGGTGGTGATGTGTGTTTCTTACCTTGTTTGCTATTTCAAGTTCTTCTTCTATTTAACCCTACAAGACAGACTTCTCACCCTTGCTGCTCCATGAGCAACAGATGGAAAGGAGGTCCAGTAGGATCCGCGAACGCCGCGAACGTGCCGCAAGAGGACCAAATGTTGAGGACGGGGAACAAGAAGCACCACCAAGAGGCAGGCAAAATAGGGGAAACCGAGGGCAAGGCAATAGGCCAAGGCAACCCAGAAGGGCAAACACACCTGTACTAGAAGAAGAAGAAGAAAATGAGGAAGAAGTCGAACAGCCGGTAGAAGAAGAAAACGAGGATGAAGTCGAGCCACCCGCGGACGGAGACCAAGAGGAAGAAGAACTCCCTCCCCCACCACCAACCTTGGCAGAGGTTATGGATAAACAGACAAGACTACTAGAGAACCTCGCAAGGCGACAGGACAATGGGTACGAACATAGCAAAATGACGGCCTTTATGAGGCTACACCCACCAACTTTTGACAGCGCCGAGGATGACCCCCTAGCCGCAGATGATTGGTTGCGCACCATTACCAAGAAGCTTACTGCCATACGAGCCACCGACGAAGAGAAGGTAACCTTAGCCACTCACCAACTCACGTAACCAGCCGGAGAATGGTGGGAAAACCTTCGGATGCTTGAAAGACCCGGGAGCAATAACATGGCAAGAATTTCTGGAGTATTTCCGTGACTACCATATCCCCGACGGCATCAAAGAGATAAAAGAGGAGGAGTTCCGCAATATACGCCAAGGTCCCATGACTGTCCCGCAGTATATCCGCAAATTCATGCAGCTGGCACGCTATGCACCCGAAGACGTCAATACCGACAAGAAGAAACAGAAACGCTTCATTAAGGGACTGCAAGCTCAGTATAGAGAAAAGGCAGTCGGGAATATATACCCAGATTTCAACACCTTAATGAATAAGGTCATCCTAATGGAGGAAGAACACAACCGTACAAAAAGGGAAAGGAAGCGCAAAATTATGGCTCACCAAACCCGCCAAACCGAAAGGAACCAACGGTTCCGCACCAATAACCCCACATCCTTAAGATCGCCAGCACCTATGCAGTACAGGACGCCAAACTATAATACAGCTCAAAATGCTTCCAATTTTAGGAACAACAACAACAACAACAACAACAACAATTATAGCAACAGCAGTGGAACCAACCAAGCGAGAAGCAACAACAACGCCACATCCGAAGTTTGTTTCGGATGCCGCCGCCCAGGACACCAAGTTGCCCAATGCCCCTCTGGCCCTTATAACTCAGCCCCGACCCAGTCCGTAGCTAGTAACAGGACTGCTGCCTCAGGAGTAGGTCGCTCCACACCTCGAACTCGACAACCCGTAAGGAACACCTCAAACTTTGGACAAGGCCGCGTAAACCACGTGAATGCAGAAGAAGTACAGACAGCATCAGATGTCGTGTACGGTGAGTTTCTCGTGAACTCCGCTGCTGCAACCGTGTTGTTTGATTCCGGTGCATCGCATTCATTTGTTTCTGTTTGTTTTGCCTCTAAAAATAATTTGAAAATGGTGTTACTCCCCACTCCTCTCTTGATTTGTACCCCCGGAGCAATTCTCCAATGTACCCTTAAATGCCCTCAAACAAGGATTTCAATCGACGGAACGGGATTTCTAGTAGACCTTGTAGTACTAAAGACAGAAGGTTTAGACGTGATATTGGGGATGGATTGGCTAGCTAAGCATCAAGGCAACATATCGTGCAGTGACAAGACAGTGACGCTGACCAATCATGAAGGGATAAAGATAAAGTGCCACCCACAAGCCCCCACTATCACCCCAATGGTTTGCAATATTCAACCAACGACAGTCAAAGAAGTGCCCGTAGTATGTGAGTACCCGGACGTATTCCCCGAGGAACTACCAGGGATGCAACCTGATAGAGACATAGAATTTATCATCGACTTACTCCCTGGAACAGCGCCCATCGCAAAGAGACCATACCGAATGACAGCAAATGAACTGGAAGAACTGAAGAAACAATTACGGGAGTTACAGGATAAAGGATATATTAGACCCAGCTCATCACCATGGGGATCGCCCGTACTATTTGTCAAGAAGAAAGATGGGAGCATGCGTATGTGCATAGACTATCGCTCGCTAAACGAGGTGACTATAAAGAATAAATACCCACTACCAAGGATCGATGACCTCTTTGACCAACTTAAGGGAGCCCAATATTTCTCTAAGATAGACTTAAGGTCGGGATATTATCAGCTGAAGATCCGATTAAGTGACGTGCCCAAGACAGCATTTGTAACACGATACGGACAATACGAGTTTACGGTAATGCCTTTTGGATTAACCAACGCCCCCGCATACTTCATGAACCTCATGAACAAAGTATTCATGGAAGAGTTGGATAAGTATGTCGTAGTCTTTATAGATGACATACTCATATATTCAAGGAGCGCCGAAGAACACGAGCAGCACTTAAGAGCAGTATTGAGCAAATTGAGAACCCATGAGCTGTATGCAAAATTTAGCAAGTGTGAATTTTGGCTACAAGAAGTTGCTTTCCTTGGACACATCATAACCGCCGATGGAGTGAAAGTAGATCCGGACAAAGTAAAGGCAGTAACAGAATGGGAACAACCTACCAACGTCACAGAAGTACGCAGTTTTCTTGGATTGGCAGGCTACTATAGGAGATTTATCGAAGGGTTCTCGAAGATCGCAAGACCCATGACCGCGTTGACTCAGAAAGGAAAGGAGTACAAGTGGACAGAAGCATGCGAGAAGAGCTTCCAAGAATTAAAGACGAAACTAACGACAGCTCCAGTGCTCACTCTACCCGATATCCATCGAGACTTTGTGATATACTGTGACGCGTCCCGACAAGGACTGGGATGTGTATTAATGCAAGACGGCAAAGTTGTCGCGTATGCCTCACAAAGAACTAAAGAAGCACGAAGAGAATTATCCAACACATGACTTGGAATTAGCAAATTTGTGGTACACGCACTGAAGATATGGAGACACTACCTGATTGGAAATAAATGCGAGCTATTCACGGACCACAAGAGCCTGAAGTACATATTCACCCAACCCGACCTCAACCTAAGACAAAGAAGATGGTTGGAACTAATCAAGGATTACGATATAAGCGTACAATATCATCCAGGAAAAGCCAACGTAGTTGCAGACGCCTTAAGTCGGAAGCCCCATTGCCACCATATGACTATTTTAAACCGAAGACCGGAGATAACGCAAGAAGTACGCCGACTAAACCTGCAAATAGTCCCTCAAGGAACGCTGAATACGCTACAAGTACAACCGACGCTGGAGCAACGCATCAAAGAAGCCTGTGACAAGGATGAAGAAATTTACGGCTACAAAGGAGAAAAGCAAAGAAAAAAGGAACTCACAGGATTTCAAAGGTTGACCAGGAAGGAAAGCTATGGTTCGAAGATAGAATATGTGTACCACAAGACCGAGAACTTCGTAACTTGATATTAGACGAGGCTCATAACCCAAATATTCCATACACCCGGGATCCACCAAAATGTACGTGGACCTAAAACAAAAATATTGGTGGGAAGGAATGAAGGCGGACATCGCAAATTATGTCGCCGATGTGATACATGCCGACGGGTGAAGGCGAACACCAAAGACCAGCGGGACTACTCCAACCACTACAAGTACCCCAATGGAAATGGGATGAAATAAGCATGGATTTCATAGTGGGGCTACCGAGGACACCAAAGGGACATGATTCAATATGGGTAATCGTGGACCGTTTAACAAAAGTGGCGCATTTTATCCCTGTAAGGACTGATTTTTGAGCTAGCCGATTAGCAAAGTTATACATTGAGAATATACTCAGATTACATGGAGTACCTAGCCGCATAATATCGGACAGAGGAACACAATTCACCTCGAGGTTTTGGAAGAGCTTACACAAGGCTTTGGGCACACGCTTGGATTTTAGTTCAGCGTATCACCCACAAACTGACGGCCAGACGGAACGTGTTAATCAAATACTAGAAGACATGTTGAGGGCTTGTGTACTTACCTACGGAAAAGATTGGGAGCAAAGCCTAGCATTCGCAGAGTTTTCGTACAACAATAGCTATCAAGCAAGCTTGAAAATAACCCCCTTTGAGGCATTATATGGGAGAAGGTGCAGAACCCCCTCGATGTGGTCCGAAGTAGGATAAAGAAGCTTGTTCAGACCAGACATGATAAAGGAAGCCGAAGAACAAGTAGCCAAGATTCGGGAAAATTTGAAGGCCGCCCAAAGTAGGCAGAAAAGTTACGCAGATAACCGCCGAAGACCATTGGATTTTCAACCAGGAGATTTCGCATACTTAAAGGTATCCCCTATACGAGGCACCCGAAGATTCCAAGTGAGAGGAAAGCTAGCACCTAGGTATATTGGGCCATATCAAATCTCCGAGAAAATTGGGGCGGTAGCATACCGACTAGAACTACCACCAGAAATGTCCGATGTGCACGACGTATTCCACGTCTCGCAACTCAAGAAATGCCTAAGAGTACCAGAAGAACAAGCATCACCAGAGGTCATGGACTTACAACCGGATCTACAATATCAAGAAAGGCCAATCAAGATATTGGATGTTGTCGTTAGACAAACAAGAAGGACAAAGAATGATTTTGTCGGGTTCGATGGAGCAATCATACGAAGCGGAAGCCACCGGGAACGAGAAGACGATCTCAAGAAAGAATTTTTTCACTGTTTGAGGAGCAATACGAATCTCGGGGACGAGATTCTTTTTAAGGGGGGTAGGTTTGTAACACCCCGAATTTTTGAACCTTTTTCGAAAATCACTAAAAATTTGAACTTTTCAAAACTTTTCAAAAACTCTTTAGCCTTGATGTGTTCAGCAGTATAGGACTAGTGTGGCATAGCATACAACCCACCCCATGCATTTTTGAATTCAAATCCATTCAAATTCATACGCACATGCACCTAGAAAATGGGAAATAAAATAGAAAAGGAAATAGAAAAAGGAAAAGGAGCTCGGGCTCCATCTCCCCATCCGGCCCAGCAGGCAGCCCGCCACCCTCCCCTTTCTCTTCTCCTTCCCCCTCTCTTTCTTTCCGCGTGGGCCGGCCCCAAAGAACAGCGGCCGCCACCACCCGCACCGCGCCAGCGCGTCGCTCTCCCCCCTCTGCGCCGATGACAGGCGGGCCCCGCCTGTCATCATCCCCGCCTGTCATCATCGTCGTCGACCTCCCGCCAGCAGAGGGACGACGCGAATACCGCGTCGACGAACGCCGCCTCGGGCTCGCCGTTACCGCCATCACCCCGCCGAGCGAGTGGATAAGGATGTCGACATCCTGAGCACGCCGCGCCTCTCTCTCTCCCTTCTCCCTTTCCCTCTTCTCTCTCTCCCGTGCCTTCTCGCAGACACGCTGCCACCACCGCTACCCGACGAAGCTCGGATGAGCACACCTATGGCAAGCGCCCGCGCACCGCCGCACTGTGGCGAACCGCCTCCGCGAATTCAAACTCGCGCGCGCTCGGGAAGCCTCGACGGCGGCGAAATATCTCCTCGCCGAACCGCCATTGCCGGCCTATAAATAGGCCCGGCCGGCGCCCCTCCACCCTCGCCCTCACCACTCCGAGCTCCGCTAGGGGCAGGAACACTCTCTCTCCCCCTCCATCCCTCCTCTTCTTCTCTCTCTCTCGAGCTAGAGCTCGATTGCCCCGACTCGGGAGCAACCGGCGCCATTAGAGCCGCCGCCGAAATTCAAGCTTGTTGCTGCGCCATTGGCCGATTGGGTTCGAGGTGAGCTCCCAGAGCCTCTCCTCCACCTTTTCCTCCCTCCAATTCCTTCTCTCCCTCTCTGTGTTGCTCCACCGCGATGTGCCGTCTTCCGCCGAGCGCCATTGCCGCCGAACACCGGCCGTCGTGGCTCGGTTGGACGACCTAGCCTCTCTAACTCCCTTCCTAGCCACCCTGCACGCACGCACACACAATGCGGGCCGATTAGGCCACGCACACGCACTCTACACTACGCAGCGCCGCCGCGGAACCTCCGGTGGGCCGCCACCACCACTGCGGGCGTCTACCGTCGCCAACGAGCACACCCAGAGCTGCGTCTCGGTCACCCGCACACCGTACACTCTTTCTCCCTCTCCGAGGCGTCACGCCGCCGGCGACGAGCTCTCCGGGCGAGCCTCTCCTCTCTCTCTGTTCCGGCCACCCTCCCCTTCCCTTCTCTCACTGGCACGCGGGACCCGCAGGCCAACGGCGCCACGCGCCGCGCCTCCGCGCCGTCCCTCTCCCTCCCCTTTTCTACCACTGACACGTGGGACCCAAGGCCAACGGCGTCACTGTGCCGTGCCGTCCCACGCCATCACCCCACTCCCTCCCTCTCTCTCTCTGCACGTGGGCCCGCGGAGCCGGCGCCGTCCAACGCCGTCACACCGCCCGGCCCCACCTGTCATACACACATACACAGTACACGCACACACCCCTTCGGGGTACACTAAAGAAAATGGCTAGGTGCACCCGGGGAGTGTACACGGAGTAGTATTTCTCCATTTTCTAGTGTTAGGAAAAATTCCAGAAAAATTTGTAAATAAACTACTTGACATGTAGAATTTAATCATGTAGGTTGCACACAAATCCATGCATTTTAAATTGCAACCAAAATTCCATTTAGTAATTAGGGTTTTAAATAAATTAGAATAAACTTTGAAAAGGTATAACTTTTGCATTTTAACTCCGATTTAGGTCAAACCACTTTCTAAATTCTTCTAAAATCATGCTCTACGCATTGCATCTAGTGCCACTACCTAGTTCTATAATTGCATGTATGTGTTTCTTTTATCCTTTAGCGGTAGTCTTACCCGATAGAAAATCCCCCACCAGAGGAGGACGAGCATCAGGACACCGAGGACCCGGACTACGTCGCGGACATCGACGGTGTTGACCACGCAGGCAAGTCCTAATTTCCACCCTTCTACCATCCTTCTAACCTACTTATATAACGACCCTTTGATCATATGAACATTTATGATGAGATAATGCAATAAGTGATAATGAGCTAACATGATAATGTGATAATAAAATAATCTGATGAAGTGATTCTATATACTATGACTTGGAACGGGTAGGGGTAATCTAGGTGTAGATTACTTGGCGGATATTACTGCGAAGGATATCCTGTCGGAGATACCTGTTTTAGTCATCCCTAAGGACCGGTTCATAGTCTCTTATTCATCCCTGTGTGACATTTCGTACAGCCACACGTCTATATGGGTAGGCTTGATCTCACACCCCGTTAGGTTGAAGTATATTTCCACTTAGGGGGCCGGTGTAGGCAAACGGTAGAGCAGGAGACGGCGTAGGATGCTAAGTGATCTTCCATGGTCTGGTTGGGCGTGGACGCTAAGTGATCTTCCACGTAAAATTGTTGGGTGCACATTCGCTAGCTATATACATATATCTATATAAATTTAAGTGTGGATGCTGAGTGAGCTTCCACAAGGTGTGTGAGGGCATGGGTTGCGAGTGAGCTTCCATGTCCAGGTTAGGCGTAAGATGCTGAGTGATCTTCCTCGTCTAACTCTTCCCAACCCCTGAGCGCCGTAGTGGAAATGTATGGAACCCTAAGGAATGCATACTATCGGGTACGAGATCTCGGTAGTTCTTTTCTAACCATTGGCCGTGGAAGGAATCGCAACTACCGTGTGGGGAAAAGTGTACACCCTCTGCAGAGTTATTAGAATCTATTCGAATAGCCACGTCCTTGGAATGGGCAAATGCCGGGATGGGACGCTATGATTAGAATATTATATGACAAATGAGATAACGTATAACCTTGTGATTATGTAATAGACTAACCTGGGACTAGTGAGGAGGATAATACCCTACTAGGCCCAACCCTAATTTTTATCATCACTCTTTTCCACCAAGAAGTTGGGACTTGCTGAGTACGTAAGTACTCACCCTTCTTTGCTATGCAGACTACGACCTCGGAGATGATCGTGACTATGAAGAGGAGGTGGACCCTGATGTCTAGGAGCTACGTAAGGACCCCGACGCGTTGGTTTGGATCGTAGGAGTTAGGGCTTCGACTACGCTCAAGATGCCTGTGGAGTAGTTGCTACGCTTCGCTAGGATAATTAGCATCGCCTTAGTATCTACCCTGTAATAAAGCCGAACACTTTGCGGCCTTAGTCATTTCACATGTAACCCAAGGGCTATGCCCTAACGATGTAGAACCCTTTTATTCAATATCAATAAAGCTCGGTATTTTTCTCTTAAATCTGTGTGTCATTTCTGTGTATTATTGACGTATTTGTGCGTGATCCTGGCGCAAATACGGGTATTTCTGGACTCTCAAAATGAGGGGCCGACAATTATTTTAACTTTATGATTTTGCCCTTGCTATTATAAAATGTAGTAACTGTTTGCCCCTACTCTGTAACACAGTCAAGCCCGGATGAATTAAATGACAAAAAAATAAAAAAGAAAAAAACTTCCACCCCAAAGACTGGTATACCCTTCAGAATGTTTCCTCAGAGGCGGGGCTCGATCTTTCCGCTCGAGCACGGAGGGTTTTGTAGCTGGCGTCCTTTGGGCGGCACTTCTAGCAGTGGGTCTTGGCGCCTCCCCTCCTTCCTTGCACCCTCTCCACTCCCTCCTGGCCCGACCGAGCGGGCAGGCAGCAGCCAAATGGCTAAGCTTTGCCGTGGCTCCCCTGGCCACCGCGGCCTGCCAACCTCCCCGACAAGCAGGTCCCCCACACCCCGCCCCTGCCTCCCCACCACAAAGGTCTTCGGTGGAATGAACAACGTAACGTGCCATCTCAATGACCACCACACACGCCTTCGATGGAGCAGTCTGCTGCCCCTAATTAGAGTTATCTGTTGGCAGTGGAGTGCGAATGGCAGGAGGAGCATCCTTTGACACCACTGGTGCGTCCTTCGACACCTTATTGAGAATCAACTTTGACTAAATATATATAAATAAGGATTAATATATATGGCACATAATTAGTATAATTGGAAAGATCTTTGAATCTAGTTATTTAATAAATTTATTTAAAGATATAAATGTTGCAGTATTTTTTATAAATTAAATCAAACTTGCGGCAAGAAAACTAAAATAATGGTCTTTTTGGACGGGGGATCTAGGTTGCTAGATGCCCTCAAGGTGCTCGATGAAATACACACCAGAACGAACTTCAAGCCCACGTTTTTTACCAAACTAGCAGGAGAGCCTCCTACCAGTCTTTTTCCCTTTTTCAATTAAATGAAAGAATGTTCTGCAGCCTTGCAGGTGTTCACCATTGCATTTTCCTCATATAAAATATACACTAGGCACAATGGACATTGATGGTCCGTAGAACTACTCCCAGAACTCAACGATTCCAGTCCATCAACTGTCTAAGTCAATGATTCCAGTCGATCAACTGTCTAAGTCACTGATCCATTTATTGCGTGTTCGATCTGTCATCTTCTTCGGCCTGATGGTTTTAGGCGATTTGCTTTTAGATGGGCACCATGACGATGCTTAGGTAGTAGGGACATGGTGTTTTGGTGGTGAAAGCATCTAGGCCCCTAGTGGGTTTCGGTGATTAATGACAACATAAGATTATTGTGACTAACGTGTGTTTTGCATAAACCGTTTGAGTTAGGTCACGATAATAGTGATTGATTGGGCAATCAATGGTATTCATGCCCCGACGATCGAGATCGTTTTCGATTTTCAAAGGATGGACAACAAGGTTAAGGACGGCTAGTTCTAAGTGTCGTTTGGCGTTGTAGAGAAACTTAGAGTAGCTAGGACTTTGTTTTTACCTTTGGCCGTACTATTAAGAGGGGTTTGAATGGGTAACTTGACCTAGGTGAGTCTAGTGAGATAGGTGTGGTGCACACTGGCAGTTGACCGGACGCTCCGGTGCCATCAGTTCGTGGTCCAGAGTGGACCGGATACTGGGGTCAGGGCGTCCGGTCACCCACCAGAGAGGTGCAAATCATGCAAAAACGGACCGGACACGTCCGGTCAGTGCCCACCGGACTCTGACACGCGTCCGGTCAGTGTGACATCCAGCAGGTACAGTTAGCCGTTAACAGACGACCGGACGCGTCTGGTCGCCCTGACGGACGCGTCCGGTCGACCTTAAAACTGCCTGAAATACCTCTTCGTGTGAGGGTTTGTATGGGGGGTATATATACTCCCTTACCTCATTCAATTGAGGTCTCTTGCTCATTCCTACTGCTGAAGAACACCGTGTGAGTGCTTGAGAGTGCAAGAGCCCTAGTGAGGTTGAGAGATTTGATAATCCATTGCTTAGGACCTCATTAGTGGAAAGAGAGTAGCAAGTGTGCATCCACTCATCTCATTAGGCTAGTCTTGGTCAAGTGAGAGTTCTTGCTTATTACTCTTGGTGATCGGCATCACCTAGATGGCTCGGTGGCGATTGGGAGCATGGTGATCATCCGGTGGTGATTGTGGATGACCCATCTCATCTTGTGAGCGGTTTTGGGGATTCACCGTGTCGGAGTGACGATGAATCATCCCGTAGAGAGCACTTGATCCTTGCGCGGATCAAGGGGGATACTTGTGCGGGTGCTCCAACGAGGACTAGTGGAGAGTGCCGACTCTCCGATACCTCGGGAAAACATCGTCGCGTTCCTCTCCCTCTCTTTACTTGAGCATTTACATTCTCGCATTTACTTCTTGTATTTACATTGTTAGAATTGCCATGTTAGAGTAGAGTTTGGAACCTAGGGAGCATAACTTTTGTGTCCTAGAGTCATAGAGAACACACTTAGGCACTAAAGGTGAAATGGGCTAAGCGTTAGGTTTTTACCGTTGCGATTAAATTTAGAAAAGCCCAATTCACCCCCCCTCTTGGGCATCTTGATCCTTTCAGGTGGTGAGGTGACCCCGATGCACAGTTGCCCAGCCTGTAGACATTTTAACTAGGCTGTGGGTCTCATTGGTTTGTTGAATGGACTGTAATCTTTGCTTGCGTATGCAATTGGTATGGCAGTCTGCCCAAGCTAGGGAGCAACGTGGTATGTAGCTAGTCAGCGCTACCTCTAAAGTTGGGTTAACATTTAATGGTTCAGATAGAAGTGACACCATTGAAGGTAGCAGCCAAATTATATGTTAGACATGTGCCAAGTTTATTGTCAACAAATATTAAGAAGGCCAGACGTACCCTATCTCGGTAATCCTAGTTTTTGTAAAAAAAAAATGTTGAATTTCGCACTGATTGAATTGTTCTGTATCAAAATTACCAAATTTTTTATCTAAAAATAGAAGGGTAAAACACAAATATCAAATAAAATAGAGGTAAAAACATCTAGGCAAAGTTGTCTTTTGGTCTATAAGTTAACATTCTTAGAAGGATTTTACAAAGCAGAGCATAATAAAGACCGCTTTCGATTTGAAATCACAGAGCTAAAAAAGAGGACAAAAATCACCATTGCGCATCAAAATAGGGGTAGAAACGCTTAAGCCCAAAAAATAAATTGAATTTTTTTCTCTTTAATATTAGGTGTAGAGGGTATAGATATAGATATATCAATAAATACTTGCTTGATTTAGTATATTAGAGAGTGCAGTCATGGAACTGGAGGAGTCGCTCTGCCAGCTCTCTCTCTCTCTTATGTCTTCGTGACGAGGAGGATTTAATATATTTTTTATTTTATTTTTCTAAATTAATTAATTAATACAAAAAAATAAAAAACAATAGCTCAGATTTGTTTGGGATATTATCTCCTAATAATAAGTAAAGAGTACCGTAGCAGTGTCCTTTTCTATTATTTATGAGGAAGCATTTTACCAGAAAAACACAAGATAATTATGTCTAGTTGACAACTGATATAGCCACTTTAAGGCTATCCGCACTCGTCATCCTTTAAATGCATCCTCTAAAAGGAATATTCTGTCCTGGTCATCGATATTCTCTCCTCCACATTCAGTTTTCCCGCACTCATCCATCCTTTATATCACATCCTCTATATAGTATGTCCCACATGTCATACACCAATCTTCTCTCTCCTTTCTTCCCCATCCCCACCGGTTCCCATCCCTCTCTCTCTTCCTTTCTTCCCCTCCCCATCGAAGCAGACAGGCAAGGACGAGTAGCAGCGCCGTGGCCCCCTCCGGCGACGCTGAAAGCGCCAGCGGCCCGGCCGGTGGAGAGGCGCGGCGGCCCTGCCGGGAGGCTTCGTCGGCGCTCCTCCTCCTCGTCCGGCGGGCGTGGCGCTCGGCGGCGGGTGCCCGCCCCGGCGGCGTCGGCGTGGGCGCTTCAGCGCATCCCTCGGCGAAGCGCAGGAGGACGCGGCAGCAGCGGTAAAGCGCGGCGCCCCCCCTCCCTGGCGAGGGCGGCCTCCTCCGGCCCGCGGGAGCAGGCGCGGCTCCTCCCGCCCCGCCTTGGCGCGACGCGGCCTCCCCGAAGCCGCCGCGCGGCTCCGCCCAGGCGCGGGCACGACGGGCGGGCGCGGCCTTCCCGTGCGCCGCGGAGCGAGGAGCGAGCCATGGCGCTGGCCGCCGGGCGCGCCTCCCGAAGCTCAGGGCGGCGGGCGAGCGGAGGAGCGGGCGGGCAATGGCGAAGCGGTGCGGAGGAACGAGCCATGGCGCGGCGGTGCCGCTTTGGCGGGCCGGGCGCTGCCGTCCGCGTGCTGCGTCCTCCTTCCTTCTCTCTTCTCTGCCGGCGGGTGGGCGCAGCAGGAGCGCCCCACGGCGAGCTCGCGACCAGCCGGCGAGCGCCGGCTGCAGGCGCTGAGGCGAGGAGGAGGAGAACGACGGAGGCAAGGAGCTCAACGGCGGCTCCTTATGGCGGCGGCGCCCGCGCCTGCCGCGCGGCGCAGTGTGGCCGAAGCCCATGGACGGCGCGGGGCGCCTGCTTCCCTCGGGCGGACTGCGCGACGAGCGGCGGACGACCCGCGGGCCCCGCCCCGCGCCACGCTGCGGCACGAAGCGTACGCACGCTACGACGCCATCTTTGGCGGCCGTCGCCCTTCTTCCCGGATGACACGGAGGCATAGCGCATGCCGCTGCAGACGTTTCATCCGGAATCCAGATGACGCGGCGCTTCCCGGACGCCGATGGCGGACCCAGTGCGGGTAGCCTAATTAAGATCACTTCCGACCTCTCCATAAAACCACACAGCTAAAAAGTTCTTTTCTCGAAAGATAAAGACGTACTAATGATCATTATCTGTTGTATTTTTTTTATAGTGACACTCAAAAGAGTTGTCTCATATCTGATATATAGATACCGAGGAAAACAAAGATTAGTACAGAAGATGAATAGAAAGACATACAATAACCTCTAAAAAATAAAAGTACATAAAAATTACATTGGACTTTTTCTTTCTTGATCATCCGCAAAGAAAGGAACGCCTGCAAACATCCTCACCAAACACGGCTTCGAACACCGCAAATTAAAGTTACTCATTGTTGATAATAAGATCTAGTATCCACTGAAAGAATATCGGCTGAAGGAACCCTACAAGCTAGGAACATAGGTTTGCAATTCTTCACCATTAGAACAAAGTGTTGAAAATACCAAACATTGATGTCGAATGGACTGAAAGAAGTTACAATCATTGCATCGAGGCACCAACTGCCAAGATCTAAAGAGAACTGACAAAACATGCTCTTGTTGACCCTTCGCCGACGCCAGATCGAACGTCGTTGATGAAGAGACCAAAGAGACCTTATTCTGCTGCACCACCGTCACCATCACGTTGTCGATGACACCAGAACCAAACTCTACGAAACAGAGAATAAACCTAAATCTACGAAGGGGTTAGGTCCCCACTCTAGGCACCAGCGAGATGGCCGGATGGGGGAGGGGTGCAGGACTAAGTGGTGGCGTGACGCCTGGGGAGTCGCAAGTTCCCTATTAGGTGAAAAATAATTAAGGTTTATTGTATTATTCTATTGTAGACTAAACCGCCATCCACGCCTCTTGGTAAAAAAAAACCTAATGGTGAAACGGCGGCGGCAGTTGCTTTTTTCGTTCGGCCGGGGAGTCGAAAGTTCCCTATTAGGTGAAAAATAATTAGGGTTTATTATATTAGTCTGTTGTAGACTAGACCGCCATCTACGCGATGCATACAGTAACCGCATCTTATTTGTGAGTTTGTGGTAACCCAGTTGAAACGGAAAACCAAGAAAGAGCTCTAGCTAGGGTATTGCATGCAGATATGGATACATGCATGCAATCAGACTCAAGAGGTAGGGAGGGAAACTATCGTGGCCACACAGTTACATATCCTTATTGCGCTATGCATGATCGATGCCCTATATATATGACCAACAAACATGTTATTGTTAGTTCTATAAGCAAAGCTACCATCCTCTCTATCAGCATCAGCAATCTCATTGAATAGTCCGTCACCAAGAAAATGAAGATCGTGGTGGTCCTCCTCCTGTTGGTCGTCCTCACAATCAACATCTGTGGAGCGGCTGCAGAGTTGACGGCCGAGGAAAAGAAGGAACAAGACGAGAGGTGCAACACTAGGTGTCTAGAGAAGAAGCTGGAGCCGGCCCTCTGCAAGGAGTCCTGCGGCCTCGTCGACCGCTTCCGGACGGTGTCCATCGAGGAAGCTCATTGCACGTCCAAATGCAGCGAGCCGGCGCCGGGTCCAGCCACCAAGCCTTGCGAGAAAGGGTGCGAAAAAGTGTACGAGGCTAAAGTGGCGGAGATCACCGCTAGCTGCAACGCGCTTTGCAGTAAGGTGGACAAGGACCCGCCTCGTTTCGAAGCATGCAAGACGACGTGCACCCCGGACCTCATCCTCAAGCCCCTTGTGGAGATGGTGCAACAAGTTTTAAAGGAGAAGAAGGAGAAGGAGAAGCACTGAAGGCGGATGACGTCATATCATTATGCATGGTCAATCATTTGATGGATATATAATTTGCTTGTGTTCAAATCGCACCAATCAAAGGATCCATTGATATATATATATATATATATGGTTTCATCGACTGCATGCTTGACAGGCAGTCCAATGTAATGTCACACGGTTTTGTAACTTTTTTTTGTTTGATTAAATTAAATAAATAAAAGTTTGATTAAATAAATAAATAAAAGGGCATGTTGGCAACTACTACCTTCAAATAATCTTTTGCTCTACTTTCCACGTTGGGTGAACGTTAATGATCATGTACAGATTTTCTACTCTTAAGTAAACAACGAGCTTGGGTGAACGTTTTTTATTTTCATGTCACAAATTCAACTTGATTCGTAGAAAATGCGTATAATATTTGTATCTTCAATAAATTTATTAAAAAATTAGATTCAAAAATATTTTTAATAACACTAATAATTATGTACCACAAATATTAATATCTTCTTAATATATATTTAGTTAAAGTTGATTTTCGGAAAGAAGGCCCCACAACAACGAGGCATGCATGCATGCAATCAGAACCAAGAGGCAGGGAGGGAAACTCTCGTGGCCACATAGTTAATTACATATCCTTATTGCGCTATGATCAGCACCAGCAATCTCACTGAACATATCCTTATTGGCCACACAGTTAAGGATATATATGACCAACAAACATGTTGTTGTTAGTTCTATAAGCAAAGCTACCATCCTCTCAATCAGCACCAGCAATCTCACTGAACAGCAGCAACCACGTCCGTCACCAAGAAAATGAAGATCGTTGGTCGTCGTCCTTACACTCGACATCGGTGGAGCTGCTGCAGGTCAGCTGACGGCCGAGGAAAAGAAGGTACAAGAAGACAAATGCAACACTAAACTGTCTAGAGAGGAAGCTGGAGCCAGCCCTCTGCGAGGAGGCCTGCGTCCTCGGCCTGCGCTTCCAGGCGGTGACGATCGAGAAAGCTGGTTGCACGTCCAAATGCAGCGAGCCGCCGGGTCCAGCCACCAAACCTTGCGAGGAAGGATGCAAAAAAGAGTACGAGGACAAAGAGGGGGAGATCACCTCTCTGGCTGCAATGCGGTTTGCCGTAAGGTGGACAAGGACCCGCCTCGTTTCGAAGCATGCAAGAAGACGTGCACCCTGGCCCTCATCAGAAAGGCCTTTATGGAGGCGATAGAAAAAGCTTTCAACAAGGAGAAGCAGTGAAGGCGGACGACCGTCACCCGCTAGCCACATGCATGTCATATGTCAATGAGGAAAATTCACGGGCGTTCATCTAACTTGGCAGCAGGTGCCACTTAGGTCCCCGTTCTTTGAAAAAGTGATTTTCGGATCCCTCAACTTGGTTCAAGGTGTCATCTAGATCCCGAACTTTTAAAGTGATCATCGCAGGTCCCTAAACTTGGCAGAGGGTGTCATCTATATCCTAAATACTGTAGCTAATTCGGCACATAATTTAAAAAAAGAAAATCTATTTTTAGAGTACTGTAGCTACAATCCATAAAATATTCCAAAAATTGTATCTTTTTATAAGACCTCGAATAACGATGATTTTTATATAGAAATTGTAGCTCTCGATGAGATCTACAACTTTCTAGTTTTGAGTTTTTAAATTTGAGGTCGTTAAGATGTTCAAAAAAATTAAATAGATTTTCAAAAGAATTTTAATCGCGTACAAACGCTTGTCGCCTTGGAAAAATCATATCTTTCCTATATGCTATCAAATGGAGGTACTTTCTATATGAAAGTTGTAGCGCTCGATGAAATTTATAAATTTCTAATTTTGAGTTTTTAATTTAAAGTTGTTAAGATGCTAAAAAAAATTAAACTGCTGATTTGGTTCATTCATAGTGGTTTTGTATTTTTAATTTTTTGACTATCTTAACGACTTCAAATTAATAAACTCAAAACTAGAAAGTTGTAGATCTCATCGAGAGCTACAATTTCTATATAAACATCATCTTCATTCGAGGTCTTATAAAAAAAGATATAACTTTTAGAATTAGATTTTCTTTTTTTTTTAATTCTGTGCTGAATTAGCTATAGTATTTAGACCTAGATGACACCCTCTCGTCAATTTTAGGGACCTGCGATGATCACTTTGAAAGTTCGGGACCTAAATGACACCTTGACCCAAGTTGAGGGATTCAAAAATCGCTTTTTCAAAGAACGGAGACCTAAGCGGTACCTACTTTGCGCCAGTTGGATGACCGCTTGTGAATTTTTCTCTATATCAATCATTTGATGGATGGATACCTATTAATTAATTTGATATTTTTTTTCTTAGCTATAAATTGCTTTTGTTCAAATCGCAAGCGATCAAAGGAATATATGGTTTCATCGACTGCTCGACAGTCAGGCCAATGTAATGCCACACGGTTTTGTAATTTTTTGTTTAGCAAATACCATAAATAAAAGGGCATGTTGGCTATTACTACCTCTAAATAATCTTTTGCTCTACTTCCCACGTTGGGTGAACGTCTATGATCAGGTACAAATTTTCTTCTCTTATAGGTAAATAATGTACAGATGTATTCTCTCCGTCACAAAAAAAAATGATCGTTTTTTTTTTTTTCGTGTCAAAAATTTGACTCGATTCAGTAAAAAAATACGTGTAACATTCGTATCTTCAATAAATTTATTAAAAACTAGATTCAAATTTTTTTAATAATACTAATTATGTACCACAAATTTTAATATCTTTTTAATATATATTTAGTTAAAGTTGATTTTCGCAAAGAAGGCCCCACAGCGACGACAGTCTTGACGGAGGGAGTAAGTGGCCGGCGAGGAGGCCCGGGTTGCTGGACACGGGCGCTGTGCTCGCAGCGAGGAACGAGGCGTCGGACGAACCGCCGCCGAAGGTGAGGGCCGACGCCATCACGGACGCCGACGCCCAAACCTCCGCCATGGCTGGCTGCTCCCTTTGGGCTTTAACGTTCCCCCGTTCGGTACCTTCTAGTAACGGCAAACGACCCGTGAGGGAGGAGCGAGAATTGGTCACGTGGGACGGGACTGGGCGGCTGGGCCAAGGCCTGCTGCTAGCCGGGTCGTAGCTGGCGGACCACGTGTTCCGAAGGAGAAAGCACATGGGCCAAACCGTAGTCCCGTCAGGCTGTTGGGCCAAATCTTGTTCCACTTCTAATATAAGCTTAGCCCAATTCCAAGAATTCTATCCATTTTTCGTTGATCTTTTTATGTTCTTATACGTTGTAGCGGAGAAGTAACAAGAAAATTTTGCATTCACTCAAAACAGAGTACTCCGCCTCTCCTCAGCGGCACCTGGCAACGTTGAAGCAATTGGAGAACAACAGAGTTTGCATTTTGCAAACGCGACAACAATAATGAATAAAAATATAGACTAGTTAATATAACCTGGTAGCAGCCCAAAACATATATTATCACCGGCCTAAAAACGCCCCCGAGGGACGAACGAGTGGACATCGATCGCCTCAAAAATTCAACCAGTCAGTCAGAGCTCTATAAAAGATGTCAAGGAATAGTATCAATTCTCCATTTCATTTCATCCAATTAGCCAACCTATACACAGCCATTCCCTGCTGCCCTCGATCTCTTCTCTGTTCACTTTCCACCACGGCAAAAAGAAGAAAAAACTCTTAAAAACTACTATGCTGCTTAGCTTCCATCCAATGTACACCAGACTATTTTGTTTTAGTACTATACCCTCTGTAAAAACGCACCCACACATGCATCCATGTGCCACTCCCCTCTATTCTTTGCTAGGAGAGGGCACCTGCACAAGAATCGCTCCCCCAAATAATAAAATAAAGAAAAAACCGGACCCGCCATTATTCTGTAGCTTGCATTGCTTTCGCCATTGCAGAACTGAACCCCTTGCAATGGAAGCAGAGAAGATGGTCCGGCTTGTGCCCTGGCTAGCCTCTTACGTATGAGACTGGGAACCACTTGGCCAGCAGGTGGTGTTTCAGCTTGATCACCAGCCTGAACACCACGTAGCACGGTAGTTGCAGCACCGCCACCGCAAGGTACCTACGCCGATTGGTAGGAAACGAATCAGTTAAATTTAATTACGAACACAGTTTGCTTAATTACTAGAAAAGAATTTGCGACTGATTTTTTTCTTGGGTTGTGAGGTAGGTAGGTAGCAGTACCACAAGGGCGCCAAATTTGATGTCAAGTCAAGGAATGGGTAAGGCCACCTGCCAGAAGCCACATGGTGTTGATTTAGTACTCTGAAATGAAATCCAGCTATATGTACTTTGCTTATGAGATTTAAGCTATAGAAATTAATGTTTACCAGATTGGAGTAGCTGCATGAACAATCCACTGAAAAATGACATAAAGCGCGGTCCAAAGGAGGAAGTAGGCGATCCGGAACCAAGGGAACCTCTGTAAATAAAACCATGAGAGTTTGCAGTATGTTGAGTAAACTGTGAAAACATTCATCGACTTCCTTTTTTTTCTGATCATCAAGTTCAGTGGTCACTCATGTGCTGCTTACCAAGCTATTCAGCGCTGCCTCGCCAAGCAGGAAAACAGCATTCACTGAATGCATTCCTATCAACAACTGCCAGAAGAGGAATTAATCAATGAGCTATAAGTACTTTTGTTTGTCAGAATGTGAGATGCCATGTTGGGGAAGACCCGAAACACGTGTACTTACGAAGTTGAGATTGTAGTCCTTTACTGTGAGGAACGGGAAAATGATGAACCAAAACACACAGTCTGTAAGCATCACGGCACCTGCATTTGTCTGTCGATAAATACTAAACAAAGTTACCGCACTGCTGTAAAGATCATAAAGAGTTCTAAGATATCATAAACTTTAAGATCCAATGGTAAAGTGTAGCTAATAGTATAGTCCAATTTTAACGTGGCTCATTCTGAAGCTACTTCTCCTAGGTCATCACCCTTCCTTAGTTATTATCTATTAGTTCTTCTCACAAAGCAAAAGGTGACATTTCCAGACTGTCTTATGCCAACCTAGGCAGACATTCAGTCACCATTGCTGATACAGTAGGCCTAGCAAATCAATCCAAAGGAAACGGCTGCCTTTATTCTTGATGCCACGATCAAAAGAGTCAGCCCTACACTTCAGAAAGATGGGGAGAGGTGACTCAGCTCTTCAAGCAAGCAAGGAAACATGCATGAGCTGTGCAGTGTACAGAGATAGACTGGACATGGACCATTAGTAATTGGCTCGTGTAGGAGCAGCTACATGCCATGGAGATGGAGGTGTGAGTGTGAGCAGACAAAGATGCTATATGGGCACATCTGATCTGATCTTCAGAAACAGAATCCAATCCATGAGCACACCATAAACATACTGATTCAATCGTTAGTGCATCATGGTAACTACCGGGCACTAATAATTGCACCTCGAAAGCAAAATGAGAACCCCTCCATGTATGCAACACCAAATTAGCCAATGTCAGTGCCCAATGCAGATGTCTCTCTCCAATAAGAAACATGAAAAGGTCCCCCAACTGGATAATATTTCAAAGCGTTTGGTGGTGTGGAGGCCTCTTTACCTGATAGATGATCTGGAGCAGGTAACCCCAGAACCCAGCAATCTCTCTATCGCCGTCATGTTCATCGAAGGTCGGTTTAGCAGCCAAGCCACGAGGCATGTAGTTCGTGCCATGCTCCATGTCTGCTGCCACCGCGGCGACGTTCTCATCAGTGAACTTGCTGCAGCCATAGATGGACAGGGCCGTGCCAAGCTGAAACCATTCACAGAACAATTATTCTTCAGATAACAGGTTGTTTCAAAGTCTTTGGCAAGCATCATTGGCCTGAGGAATTCAGTGAACAGATAAATTATTTGGTTGTGATTATGAAAGAGAAAAGGCCTACCCCGAAGTAAATCGTCACCAGAATGAAGGTCCACCTGCACGAAAGACAGTTCAACAACCATTAGAAGAAGCTGGCAGAGGGGACAAGTGTTATTTCCAAGAGCATAGTTACAAAGCAGAAACACTTGAGCAGAAACCAGATCTTTCAGAAAAATTTGGTGCTATACCAACCAGTCACAATCTCAGAGTTTTATTTAAAAAAAGGTGGCAAAAGGCTACACTAGTGATTTGTAAATAAAAGAAGACAATATCTGAAAAGCAGGTATTTATTTACTGTTGAAAACTGGTAACAGAAAGTCTCAAGGTAATCTAGTTGGAGTGGGTAATCTTACAACACTATCCACTTATCATTTATGATGAAGCGTTGAGAAGCCTGACCACACAAACAGAACTGCAAAACCCACTCTCTATGGTGCTTAAAATCAGTTGCTAATATTTGACTAGTGCACAAACCACAAAGACTTTCTGAAATCTGCTTCACAAGTCATCTACAGTGACGCCATTTTCCAAAGAATAAATTAAAGCAAAAGAGAACATCACCTAAATAAAAAGTCTCTTATTATTATAGAATGTACTACTGCAGGAAAAGATTACTGGTGAGAAGGGGGGAAACCCACACAGAGAGGGAGTCGCTTGTTCTGTAAGCTAGTTGTTGGCAGCCATCAATTGTGTACAGTAGTATAACAGAAGAATGCTGTCAAACTGACTAATGGCTCCATTATTGTTTCCAACCATGTTCAGTTCTTGCAACTGAAAAAGGACCCATGTTTAAAACAGGTTTGTTCCACGGAAAGAGCCCTTTATTCCCTGTAAACCCAGAGTATTACAAGAGGACAGAACAAATGCCAAACTTGCTGACCGATTTCTAATTCAATCGAGCACCAAATGAAAAGACTTAATCAGCTGCAGCAGCTGATGAGTGGCAATGCGCCCCCATCTCTTCTTTTTAAAACAAAAGTTTTTTTCAAAAAAGAAATAGGGAATCTTTACTCAACTTTGCATCTAATCCACAACGATTTTTGTCTTCAAAATTAGAAAAAGAAAACAAAAGGCAGAGGAAATCAATGGAAACATACCCGGAAAAAAATTCAGAGGAAACAAGATAGAAGTAACCAGTAGCAAATTAAGCGATTGGTGACTTACTGAGTGTAGTAGTAGAAGATGTTGCCACCATCGGAGATGACAATGACAACGAGCAGGCTGAGGAGGACGAAGAAGGAGATGAGCCTGTAGGCGAGCAGCCAGGCCGGGTGGATGTCCCGGAGGCACGGCCGCCACGCCTCGTCGTCGTACAGCACTCCGGGACGCCTCCCCTTGCCGCCGCCCGGCAGCTCGCCGCCCGCGGGGCCCGACGAGGCCGACGACGACGACGCGCCGCCGGGGCGCCGGTCGGCGCCGGTGCCCTCGTGGCGCCAGATGAGGTAGCCCGCGACGGCCATGCAGGCGAGCACCCAGACGCCGCACAGCCCCACCCGCCAGTGCAGCCAGTAGCGCAGGTCCGTGCTGTCGGCCGTGGCCATGGGCTCGTACGACCGCGCCGCCGACCCTCCTCCTCCTCCTCCTCCGCCGCCGCCGCCGCCACCTGTGATGAAACGCATGCCCCGCCGTTAACTAGGTGTCCGCCCCCGACTCCTGGGGCATGAACCGCGGCAATGGCTCTGCTGCTGCTGCTGCTCCTCGGCCAGAGCAATGCGCAGACCAACAAACAGTACACTCTCGAAAGGAGACGGGGCTCGTCAGATTCTTGTAGCGGAAGGAGAAGGCAATGCTAGTGGCGAGGGGAGGGGGAGGGCGTTGGCGTTGGCGTTGCGGTGAGGACGACAGGGAGGCGACACACGTAACCGACGCCGGCGAGCACACACGGATTGCATGCAGGGGAGGCAAGGGAGGAGTGCATTGATGGGCAACGGACGAATAAAAGCAAGCAGCAACGGCCGCCGGGCTCCCGGAAAACGCCAACCAAGGCTGGCCGGCCGGCCGGGTCGTCGTCACGCGCCGCTCACGGCCACGACCACGATCTCTAGCTCCGCAAGCAACGCAAGGCAAGCAACGTCCGCGACAGAAACGAACAGACAGGGATTGCCAGTGCCAGCGGTAGAAGGAGGAGCTCCAAGACCATGAGCGGGGAAGAGAAGATGCTTGCACGCAAGAGGGGGAATGGGAAAGCTACAAAAGGTGGAGAGGGGGTGGCCTGGGGAATGAGATGCTTTGCTTCTTCCACCTTTGGAGGGAAATCTCTCGCTCGCCCTCGGGGAGTTTATATACTCATCTACTCTACTACAACATACCGACCATACAGCAGGCATGTGGATGGGGACACCGTCTCATAATCTTCTCATGTCGTCGTCGTCGTCGTCGTCTCTCTCTCCCTCTCAGCTCATTTGTTTATCTGCTCATCACTTGCTGAAGGATTAGGATTAGGATTAGAATTGGAATTAGAATCTCCCTTGCCACAATCAACCAGCTCTTTCTCTCTCTCTCTCCCTCTGTGTGTGTGTGCCTGTGTGGTTTGCACTTCGAGAGTAGAGAGAGAGAGAGGCTTGTTTGGCTTGTGAGAGGGGCCATGGCCATGGCTCCTCCCAGCTGGCAATTGCCATTGTGGGGCAGGCAGTACAGCTACACAGCTTGAGAGCAGCGGTAGCTTTCGGATTGACCAGGGGTCAGCCGGTGGGGCCCGTCTCGGCGTCTCTTTCGGCCTTTCTTGCTGCTGCACTGCACTGCCACTGCATTTGCATGGCTTGGCATGCGCAGGAGTGATCTGGAACGGGAACAGCTGCTTTTCCTCTCGTCAAATCCTCGTCGGCCACACCAACAGAGCAAGCAAGGCGCGACGCCATGCAGGAAACTCGGCAAACACGGAAGCACCGACGCGGTCCGTGACTGTGAGAGTTTTCAGTTACAGTTAGTACAGTAGTAGTGCTTTCCAGGCAGTACAAGAACCGGGAGCGTCTTTTCAAACCCTTCACACTAGGCTGGTTTTGCGGTCACTCCAGCCCGCTGTTTCACAGGAAATTTGAAGGAAACAGCCAGCATGGAGGAGGGGACAGGAGAGTGTACTACACATTGGAATTGGGAAAGGGAAAAAGTTACCTTTTTTTACTTTACTTGACTGAATTGTATTGACTCATTGACTCGCTGCTCTGGGGTTAATCTGGATTTCCTTCTATGGATTCCAAGGAAAGGCCGCTGTTCTTGCTCAAAGAGAAAAAAAAAATCAAGAAACAAAACCCTACATTTACTTCTTTAGACTACAAAACCCTACATTTACTTCTTTAGACGTTAGAGATGTATAGTTTGAGTAAATTCATCAATCCAGTGGCTACCTTTGCATCAAAATTTGCATTTCCCTACCTCTTAGTTCTTACAGGAAAAAGTGCCAAACAACTGTTATCTGTACGTGTTCCAACAGCAACCGACTTTTACCCATTATATGTATTCTGCGAGGAATCTTGGGAGAAAAAGGTGATTTCTCTTCTCCAACACAGCATGTAGCAGAACTGAACAGGGAAGGTACCTTGCCGGCCAAGGCTTGGAATATGCCTAAACCCAGCACCAGACCAGCAGATAAGATCACCACCACCAAGGTAGTATGAGCTAGGTATCATCGTCCATCTTCTAGATCCATAATCTACTCTCTACTCCTCTAGCAGCAAATCAAGAGAGGGAACAGATCATGCTACATTTATTTATATATATACATACATACAAAAGAGAACCAGAAAAGGGCCATGCAATCAAGAATGATACTGGCGTTTGACAAAGGAGAATGAGTACAGATTAGCCAGCAGTACTAGTAGCCTAGCTAGGCTTAATCATGCAGTTTTGACGAGGTGTTTTGTTAGCATGCATGTATACTTGTATAATAATTAGCCTAGTGAGTAGTGACTGAAACCGAGACTGATGGGCATATATAGATAGCAGATGCAGACATGGGCAACGGAACGGAGAGGGCAGTTGGCGTTTGCAATACGGCCGTGCTCGAGTGCCCAATGACTGGCTTGTCCTCTTGCATGCACGCTGCTGAGGTGGCATCTCAGCTCTCATCCATGTTCATTCCCACGTCAGCACCCCAGCCAGGCACAGGCAGAGAGGGAGGCAAGATCTCAGCAAGAACAGAAGGAGAAGAGAAGGCTCGTGTTCCGTTTGATGCTGCATGATGATGATTCTCGATCTGGGGATCCCCTAGCTGAATGGGCCTCTGATGAATTGGGCGTGACAAGATTGTCAAACAAATTGCTGCATGGCTAGGGTAATTAGGTAATTGACTACCAATGTAAAGGGGGTTTGTTGAAATTAAATTAAACTAGTATAAACGACAGAGGGTGATGATGGTCATGATGAGTGACACAGGGGGGGGAAGGCGATCTTTGTAGGGCAATGCAATGCATGCATGTGTTGGGTTTAAGGGCTGGAGATCCTCTACGGCTGATGGCTTTATGATGGATCCCAATGTGTGTCTCATGATGCTACTCCTACTATATATAATTAATTGGAAGGAATGAAAAGTGGGAAAAATAAAGAGGGCGGTGGATTGGACACGTCACCATCCACAGCTTCATTCATGTTTGGGTTTAGTAGCTTGTTGACCCAACAACAATTGGTCAAGGCTACCAAAAAAAAAACCATGAATATTTATTGCTTGAGGATCATGAAAAAGATTTGAGGAATATATATATAGAGTGCCCGCGGACTCTCATTTGCTCTCCTCAGTTCTACGAGTGATGTGAACGGTGATGGGAATGGGAGCTGAAAATCCTCCTCCCAATTTAAAGAAGCTCAAATTATAAGCACATTGGACAGTTCAGTATTATTATCTGAAAAAAGAAAAAGACAGCAGTGTGTGTGTGTGAGCTGACGAAAGGGCTTAGAAAAAGACAGGCAGGCAATTGGCGCACAGAGAATCCGTGGTCATGACTCACGTACGTACATGAGCCATGAGGCGAGGCGAGGACGGGAAATCCTAACTAACTGATATTTGTTGGGACTGGGACTGGGAGGGGAGGACGCACGTAAGCTATAATAATGAGGGGCGTAATAAAGCAAGAAATGCAGCAGGAGGTCAGCCATCACTCTCCATTACGTACCATTAGATTATGATGGTAATTAAAGAAGAAAGATGGGGCAAATAAATAAAGCAGCAGCCAGCAGGCAGGCAGGCAGAGGTGATCAGGTTCAGAGGAAACAAAGGGAGAGGCCTGAGAGGGAAACAGAGAAAAGAGGAAAGGCAAAAAAGCCACGCAAATCGAAAGCAGCAGCTAGTAGTGCTCAGTCAGCCGCACTGGTTTCAGCGGCTCGTGGAGAGCGCAGCGCACATGAGGTAGGTGCTGATGAGAGAGATCGATCGATCCATCGAGTACGGGTTGGCACTCGTACTTTATACTTAGTACTCCCTCCGTATCGGATTTAGATGACGTTTTAGACAAGGTTTAGGTCAAACATTGGGAACATAAATTGTAAATAACTTTTAAGTTGTTGAATTTGAAAATATAAAAACTCTATGAATAGATTTGTCTTGAAAAATACTTTTATAAAAGTATAAATATATCACTTTATAATGGGTATTTTTATAAAAATATGAAGTCAAAGTTATACTTTGGAGACCGTACTATTGTCCAAAACGTCATCTAAATACGATACAGAGGGAGTATAAGATACTAGTATCTAGTATTAACTACCTGGTACATGCATGCATGTTGTACGTATGAATTGGACTACTCTCTTATTTTATGACTCCATAATTATCAGTAGGCTATTCACTTGAGAAGCCAGGGGAAGGTTTTGGGATTCAGTGGGCTAACACAACTATAATTCTTAACCAGGCTCTTGGCTAGTTTTTTTTCGAACACGCAACAAATCTACGCATCTTCTTTGTATCAAGAAGAGTGGAGTTTTACTTATCAGTAAGCTAGGTTGCTTTTTTTTTTATGAATTAACCGTCCCACCGCGCGCAGCCGATAGGCTCTCAGCTAGTTGTTAGTCTGATCTATTTAGATACAGATAACTTGCTACCAAAGAGTTACTAACTTTCAAGGAAAAGAAAAGAGTTAACAGTTAGTACGTAGGTAGAATCAAACATGCACGCACGTACGTGGCCTGGCTGTTTGGAGCACGTGAAAACAAGAGTCCCATTTTTCTTTTTCATAATTGTGGTGAATTTGAAACGTGCACGAGACGAGAATGGAGAGGCAAAGGAAGGTTTGGATGGAGTGTGTGCGACGGAACCCAACCTAGTACCGCTTCCAGGTGAGCACCGACCGACGTTGAAGGCATGCATTGCATGGCATGCAAAAGGCATGCATGGCATGGCATGGCCTTGTTCACTTCTCTTGCAAGTTGTAAGTTTTTCCACTCTCTCTTCATCACATCAATTTTTATCCGTATATATGGAACATTAAATGTTAGTGAAAACAATAACTAATTATACAGTTTTATTGTAAATCACGAGACGAATCTTTTGAGCCTAGTTGGGCCACGATTGGACAATATTTACCAAATACAAACGAAATGCTACAGTTGCAACTTTTTCTAACATTTACGAACTGAACAAGGCCTCTGAATTGAATGAACACGCTACGGGGATCGATGCCAGCCAGACGTGTCGGTCGGAGTTGGATTGGATGGTCGGTCACCCGGCCAGTGGGGTCGCGGCAGTGCAAGGGCAACGAAGGCTAATAAGCTTTCCGGCATTGAATTGGCGCGCCAGGACTGGCTGCACCTGCATCCGCATGGCACGGGAACGGAATGAGCGACGGGCAGGCGAGTCAATGAGGCGTCGGCGTCTTGGGTGTGCGGTGCGGTGCGGCGGCCGGGCCGGCCCGGCGGCATGCAGTGCAGGTTGTTATCACGGAGAAGGCGTGCCTGCTGCTGCCTTGGTTCCCGCGGACTGCCACGCTGCACTTGCATGCTGGGCGCTGGCGGCCAACAGC
The DNA here is from genome assembly GCA_015844335.1 of Chrysopogon serrulatus. NCBI lineage: Eukaryota > Viridiplantae > Streptophyta > Magnoliopsida > Poales > Poaceae > Chrysopogon > Chrysopogon serrulatus. The sequence goes on along the minus strand of JADLZL010001618.1, from coordinate 119,059 downwards.
AAGGGCCAACGGGGCTGGCACAGCAGACAGCGTCGCGGGCGGACGCAGCGGACGGCACAGCAGAGCCGTCGCTGTCCGATCGAGTGTCCGGTCCGGACGCAATTGCCTAGTACTACTCATTGCATCGATCGGAGGACGTCTCTCCCGAGTCCCACGGTCATACGGATACGGAGTAGTACGCACTGAACGATGACACGAGGCCGCAGAGGCCCTGCGCTGCACCGGCACCGGGGAGGAGAGCCGACGACGGCGAATGCGTTGATCAGCATCAGGAGTACCGGAGGTGAGGGGAGTGGGACCGGCGCTCTCTCTCTCTCTCTCTCTCTCTCTCTCTCTCTCTCTCTCTCTCTCTGGTCTCTGAGTGAGTGCGTGACCGACCGACTGCGTCGCGTTGCATGGGGCGACGTGCAGAGTGGGGAGGCAGGCACGCAGAGGAGACACAGCAGGCACACACCGACAAGTGGCAACCCGATGAATCCATGCATAGGAGGATCCATGGCCCCACCCATCCCATCCATGATCCATCCGTCTTCCAGGGACCCCACCCATGCATCCCGATGGTACCCCACACCACCAAGCTCGCCGATCGTTTCTACGGTACGGCCACCAAGGACAAGGGCGTGGCGCCCAGGTAGTCCGCGTAGCACAAACTGCTACTAGTAGTAGGTCGCCTGAGGCCCGCGGGATGCGAGCACTGGCTCAGGCTGGGCGAGGCGAGTGACACGATAGATTAGATACACACACACACACGTGACGCCGTGACGAGATCCCGGAATTTTGCAATGATGACGGTGGAATCTTCCTTACCTTCTCACAGTCACAGCCAGCACAGTTAATTCCCTAGTACTAGTAGTATCTGTCAGTGTAACTGGTATGGTATTCATCTGCCCTGCCCATTATTGTGCTGCTAATTAACAAAAAGAAAAACGTTCTGCTTAAAAAAATAGAGGGCATTCGTCCACTGAGCTTGCTGAAGAAGGAAAGGGACTATGCCAAGCCAGGGCCACCAATAATCCCCAAGCAACAGACGATAGATACACTACATCTTAGCCGTTCGATCCTTCAAACAGCGGGGGCCGGCAGGGGACAAACGTACTGTAGCACTCGTACTGTACTACTGCGGAGACACGATGGCAACATGGCATGCAGGCCATTACGTAGCGTCTTGTTCGGATTCCAACTTTTAGAAAAAGTTGGAACTGTAGCGTTTTGTTTGTATTTGGCAAATATTGTCCAATCGTAGTCCAATTAGGTTTAAAAGATTCGTCTCATGAGTTACAACCAAACTGTATAATTAGTTATTTTTTTTTACTTATATTTAATGCTCCATGCATGCGGGTAAAAATTGATGTGATGGAGAGAGAGTGAAAAAAGCTACAGAGGAAACCGAACAAGGCCTAGGAGTACGTACATGCCTGTGCAGCAAGAGGTCCATCCAGCTACGCCTAGCTAGGCAGCCGATCGGACGCCAGGGACCAACCACTGCGGGCTCCGGCCGGGCGGCTGGTCGGCTGTTCCGGCCAGTAGCCCGCCGGACCATCCGCTGCGACCTCCATCTGCATGTGGTGAATTATTATGCGGATGTGACGAGGACGATAGCAACAACAATCCATGGACGGACACGTACTCAGCCGCGTGGAGCTAATCATGGATTGGATGCTTTTGATTGCCACCTTCTTCCCCAATCCGATCCTCATGCGTGCCTAATCTACATGTACATGGCTAGTCTTATTAAGCTAGCCTACCATTCCAGCATGTCAAATTGTCAATGGAATGCGACTATCTAGCCATGGATGGACGGAAGGAGAGAGAAGAGAAGAGAGAGACGATGCTACCAGCAGGAGTCCAGTCCAGTCCAGGGCCAGGACCAGGGCGCGTGATCGATCATGCATGCAGAGATGCCGCCAAATGATCGTCCTGGTCGATCCATCTGCAAGTCCATGCATGCACCAGTGGTCGTGGCCCAGCCATCTCATCTCATATAGGATGATGATGCAGACGGAGCATCTGCTTGTCCTCCTCCTCCCCTGCGTGATTTATTTGGCGCCTAATTACCGGCTTACCGCCGTCGTTATTACTTGTCAGTTGTCACGCTCGCGCGCCGGCCCCGGCCAACTAATCAAACGTACCGCGTCGCCATCCCGAGCGCGCGACAACGGCAGCCACTCCTCCTCCTAGCAGGCGAATGGATTTGAATGGAACGTACTGTACGCGTGTTCCAGCAAGTCTGCAACCGTGACCGATCCATTCTGTCCCTCGGTACGTAAATAAATCTGGTCAAACGTAAAAATTATTTTGACTCCTCGCAAAATTCATCCCCTCAAGTATTTCATTCACACACACCAAAAAAAAAAAAAAAAAAAAAAGACTTGGACCTGTGATACGTGTTTGTTTGCGTCCCCCAATAATGGCCAGGAGTTCAGTTGTGATTGTCGTCAAGTCTCAACAACAAGCACGTGACTCAACAGGGCCCGCCGAACCGATTCCGATGAACCGTACGTACTACTAGTATTTCATTTCATATAACAATAGTATACTTTCTCTGCATGTTTTTCACGATTACTTTATTCTTAGGTGGTGTATGTGTATGAGTACGATATGATAGTCTTTTGAATCAAGCTACGCCGGGCCGTCAAGTGTGGAGGAAACAGAGGAGAATAGAATCGTCATCTCCATCAGGCATCACAGCACTACGCTACGCCGACGGCTTTAGCTTATAGTTGCGTTATATCATTTGCTTTATCAGTTTTATTCGATATGCGTAATAATCCCTCAAAAAGCATACGAGTGTGCATTAGTAGACTACTAGTAGTTCTCAAAAAAGAAAAAGGGTAGACTACCAGTAGTCTAGTCGTCCAAACTGCAAAAGGAGATCGAGGACCCTAGCCAGTATCCGATCCTTTACTCGTATAGTTCAAACTGTCTGACGAGGAGCCACGCGGCAGACACGAAAGGCACCCCACCCCCGCCCTCTTTGTTCTTTCTTTCACTGCTCAGACAATGCATATGCGTGCAATCTCCTGTCTCCTAATCTAATACAATGCATGGTCAAGCTGACAACAATACACTAGCAAAGTATATACTAATAATATACTGGCCTTCCCGTCTTTGTAGAACGATTCTGCTTTTGATCACAATAATCACAGCCACTCTACTCTTCGTTTCAGACGAAATCAGTGTGATGTAATGTGATTATTAATTACTACGTACCCTGCCTGCCTTGATTTGATCCCCATCCCAACTCCCAAGGACACCTTCTACTTTGATCAGTACTAGCCCCTCTTTAATTTGATTTGTCCTGAAATGTAGTTCCATATATACTCCAACGTTGTATATACACAGTACCCTATATAAAGGTTTTGCGATGATCAGTGTTGTGTTTTGGAAGAAATTGAACTCTGTCCATGTTATATTAAAGAGACCGAAACCTGACATTGTTCATGAGATAACAACAAGAATGGAAGCGGTTCATCTCTCTCTGGTGACGACGAGGAAGCTAATAATCTTGTTCCATGTTATCTTTTACCGAGTATTGTTAATTGTTCCTATTTTATCTGACTGCATGAGTGCATGTAGTCTTTTAGTACTAGCAGCATGCAGTTGTGATTTGTGGCAGCAAGATTCCAAGTGTGCAACAGAAGAGAATGATGTATGGATTCATCTCAGAGCAGACCACTACGTACGACTTGGTTTTTTTTTTTTTTTTTTGGGATTGCGGGTGGCAAATCTCATTATGTCGTTGCTTTATCATTTGTATTTTATTCGTTTCGATCCTTCATCAGACCCTTCATTTCTTTACTACGTGTACGTGAGGTAGTAACAGGTAAGTGGGAATTGAAGTGGGAACAAAAGCGAATAGGATCATCATCTCATCATGGCACTGTCTTGCTATACGAATGCTTGTGTTGGATTAATGGCAAGCATCGTGTCATCGCTTTATTGTCACCTTTGTTCTGGCCCTTGAAAGCAAACTCCAGTTGAGATCCTTTAATTCGGTTGGTGGATCATCATAGGTGTGTAATAGGATCGAGTACGCACTGATACTGGTGCTGGTACTGACGAGGAGGAGCCACGGCAAAATAAAACAAGAAAGGCACTGCTGCACCCTCTCTGTTCAGTGTTCACTAGCTGCTGTACGCTGAGATCTGGTCAGTGTTCAGTGTAGTAGCTAATTAAAATGCATGCAGCAAGGTCAAGGGAACAATTAATTAAGCTGACAATATATATACTAGTAGTAATATTATTAGTGGTGGCCGTCTTTCTAGATGCTATAATCACCACCACCCCTGCCCTGCCCTGTTGTTCGTTTTAGGACGAGCTGAGATCAATGTAGATTACCCTGCCTTGACTGCGATCTCAACACTGCTTCGAATCCACCACCGTGGTGTTAGTGTCATCATCATGGGTCAAAATGTATGTTAGTTTGTGGCTGGATCTGGGTGAGAAAAGAAGAGACCTGCAGTGCAGATACTTATACATATTTTATATATGTAATCTATGGCCATCGGTAATTGCTGCAGAATAAAAGGCGCATGATATGGGCTCGCGATCTGCCGGCACCCATGATGCGGCACGCACGGCATGGCAACCAAATCTGCCAAAGCACAAAGGTTCGAGTGCTCCTATGCAATTGCAATGCATGGATCGAATACACGCCATACAGCTGATACAGGTAGCAGCAGTGTGCAGACGATGTGGCATGAGATCGAGAGGCGAGAGAGACAGACGACGTACGAAGCCCGAGAAAGTGGCAGCACTGTACTTATAAGCCTTCTCTTGCCCCGATGGAAAAAAGGAATTGAAGGAAGCAGAGCACGAGAGGAGTGGAGATGTTGGAGTCATGGAGATGATGGAGGGATGAACAGAAGAGGAGAGAAGAGAGAAGCTGCCTGCACTGCAACTGCATCTGCATGGCGTTCCTATTCCAGGTACAGGTTCAGTGGGAGAATGAGAGAGGTGAGAGGGTTTGCTTCTCGATTCAGAGGAAACAGAGGAAGAGGTGGCTCAGTGGGTGGCAATGGCATGCATGCCTTGCAATTGGCAAATTGCTGAGACCGAGAGATTCTCCGCGGAAGAGACAAGCGCGGCCTGGCACGCCGTGCCCCCGCGCGCCTCGGCGTGCCTCATCTGTCCATGGTCCAATGCATCGGTGCAAACTGCAAAGAAAGACGCGGTGAGTGTGAGTGGGTGCGTCGTGCGTGCGTGGAAGACGGTGCATGCCATGCCAGTGCAATCGCCGTGTCTGTCTGTGCCTGCCGCCTGTGGTCTCGGCCTCGAGGTCGAGGATGTGGGGACGTGGAGGCGAGCGTGGTCTGGACACAGGCCCTGTGGCCGCTTCTCCGTGCTTCCATCCTTGCAGGCGACGAGGCGAGCATGCAGGGGACGGGGGGCCTGAGTGCACGCTGTAGTGTCGGTCGGGTCGGGCGGGGTGCGTGCAGCTTGGCATGCAATGCGCCAGCAGCGCGGGGCTCCCGATCCCCACCACCTCGTCGTCCCTCAGTCGCAGCCCTCTGGTGAGCTCGCCGGAGACGAATGCCGGCTGCCCCTGTACCTACCATACGTGACCCTGCTGTGCTGTCCCCTTGCCTGACGACTAGTATGGCTTTGGCGTTTGTTTGCTTCGTCTCCTGCTCTGCTCTGGGCTCTGGTCTCCCCCACCTCGCGGCGGCCGGGTTCTTGGCTTCTCCTCCTCCCGGAGACCGGACATGCTCTCGCCGTCGCATTCGACCGCAAGCAAAGGGGCAAACGCTAAAGTGCAAATGGCAAAGCAAGCGAAACAAACGAACCAAATTGAGTGACGCGACCAAATATTCCCTGCACTCTGCACGCCACTCCACTTGTTTCATTCGTTTCGACTGAACCTGAATGCGCATGGCTGGCTGCCCGAATCGTATTTGCGGTTGCAGGTTGCAGGCACCATGGATTGGATTGGGTAGCACAGGGCTATTTCTTTCTTTCAAAATTCAACTCTCTGGTCTGGTTTGGAAGGTAGCACCCGTTGGCAAGCGGAGGAGATTCCGTTCCCGTGCCACTTTCAGACTTTCAGTCCAGTCCACGGATCTCATCCAACACATCTCATCTCGTCTCTCGTAATCAGAGCACGTCTAGGCTACTCTTAGTATGGGTACGATCTAGTACTTGACGTTGATTTAGCCTCGTAATCAGCTACTGTAGTATTGTATTGTACTAGTACCAGTAGTACGTTAGTCGCTTTACAGCTTTAGCATCTGAATGAATTCTGATGTGAGGACTTTTGACAGTTTACGAACACACTGAATCCTACAGCGCGCTCCCGGTTCTTGCCAAAGGCAAGTCTTGCCTTAGTGACTGACAGCAGGTACCCGGACGAGGGCAAGTTTGGACTGCCAAAAATCAGTCGTTAGTTTATAAATAAACTAAAAATTTGACATCTAAAATTTACTTCAATGGTATTTGTTCCTCCCCTTCCATTGATGTGACATCAGGCAGATTTTGCTCAACTAATGGAGTAGTTCTTAGTTGTGGGCTACACTAAAGTTTATAGTGGATTAGTCCACCAATTAGTAGTAGTCCCTAGCTACTGTAATGAGGATTTCATCATCTACGCCTTGGATTTGTTCCAAACGTGTCACGAAATTAAGAGATCGATCCCGGCCCAGATGTGGCTCATGTGTGACCTAGCCTGACTTTCCGAAAGCTAGCCTTCGATTCTCTGCCGGCCTGCTGCTGCCCCTATACCTTATCCTGGAACCGAAAAATATATTCATATTCCTGGCGGATCGGAGGCGACATGCACAGTGATCTTCAGAAACCAGAATGGATTCAGACCTCCATTTTCCTAAACAATAAATTAAGCCGTACCGAACAACAAAACAAAAACGGAAGAAAAGAAACAAAAGAAATGCAGATAAGCAGCAGGCCCAAACTCACTTTCTGCTAACGCTAATATATACGTACTCCTATGCATTAGCATGTGATGGCATCGATCGATCATATATATATACTGTATGCATGACAGCATGGACGTTCTTGAAACAGAAGCTGCCATTACCTTTGCTCACGTTCAGTGCGTGTCAGCAGCGGCCGCGGCCAGCAATGGCAATTGGCAACGCCATGCTTTCTCACATGCATATACACGCACTCCTACGCGGCAGACGCAGCACGCGATGAAACCTAGCACTAGCAGCATGCAGTGCTCTTTTTCCTCAAAGTTACCCACTTTCCCTCCCTCATCCATCAGTGAGACCAGAGATGCTGCCGCCGCTGCAGATGCTGGGCAGCCCTTTTTACCATCCCCAACTCAACTCTCAAAAGGCAGCATCAGATACCATATGCTCAAACAATAGTGCTAGTGTTTACAGCGTTGATGCATTGCATTGCTCATTTGCGTGATTTTAGTGATTTTCCTTCTGGATTTTGGAAAAGTGGAGGCCCTACTCACTTCCTCAGTTCCTCCTAAGCTCAGAAGCCCATCGGTGAGGGAGCTTCTTAATGGGCCAGACCCACTATGCTCCTCGTTGGAAGGTACACTGACATATGGGCCGCTTACTTTGAAAGCCCCAAATCGTTGTGTCGTGGACCGGATGTTTTTGGTCAATCGAAAATGTACACCCACTACGCGATGCCTGGCCCATATGAGGCCCGATTGGCACTTGACGCTACTCGCTTTCTCCTGGGCTCATACGTAAGCCTACTTGTGAGGCAGCTTCTTAATATTAAGAAAAAAGTCTACTTTTTTCTCCCTCAATTTTCGCGAAAGTTTACTTTTTCTCCCCGAACTCTAAAATCGGACAAACAACCTCCCTCAACTTTTCAAACCATGTGCTTTACCTCCCTGGAGTGGTTTTGATGGTGGTTTTGGTACAGTAACAGTGGTTTTGTCTTTTTCTGTTTTATTTATTTTGGATGAATTTTTGAAAAATTATAATAAATCACAAAAAAATCATAAAATAAAAAATTTAATTTTGTTAGACTCTACATGAGTAGATATACATAGTGAATATATAATATGGTATGCTTTAGTATAAAGTTTTTTGCTACTCTTTTTCTTTTTTTTTATTTTGGCTAAACCTTTGAAAAATCATAGTAAATCAAAGAAAAATCATAAAATAGAAAATCTAATTTTATTAGATTCCACATGAGTAGATCTATAAATGAACATATAATATGATATACTTTAGGATAAAATTCTTGTTGTAACTTTTGATCTATACTTTTCTATAATTAATTAAAATAACTCATAACTGTAGCTTCTATAATTATTTTGATGAACTAAACCATACCATATTATATATTCACTTTGTATACCTACTCATGTGCAGTTCAACAAAATTAGATTTTCTATTTTATGATTTTTCAATGATTTATTATGCCTTTTCAAATATTCAGTCAAAATAAATATAAAAGAAAAATACTAGCAAAACCTTTGTATTAAAACATACTATATTATATATTCACTACGTAGATCTACTCATGTGGAGTCAATTAAAATTAGATTTTCTATTTTATGAATTTTTTTGTGATTTACTATGATTTTTTAAAAATTCAGCCAAAATAAAAAAAAAGACAAAACCACTGTTACTGTAGCAAACCACCGTCAAAACCACTCTAGAGAGGTAAAGTGCATGGTTTGAAAAGTTGGGGGAGGTGGTTTGTCCGGTTTTAGAATTCAGGGAGGAAAAGTGGACTTTTGCGAAAGTTGAGGGAGGAGAAGTAGACTTTTTCTAATATTAAATGGGTAATAACTACTAGGCTCGTCGTTGAAAGATCACAGACATATGGGCCCGCTTACTTTGGAAAAAAAAAAAAGAACTTCTCAAACTGGGTCTTTGTGCTGTTGTTAGTTGCTGGCGTGGACCGGACGTTACGGGAGATTGGACATTGTTGGAACATGGCAATTCAGCACTACGCCAAAGAATACACAAAACAGCACGTCATGGGTCAAACAAACATGACCAGTCAGTCACCCATGACTACCTTATTTGGCACGTCTTGACCGACTTTGACTTCACAGGGAAAAATGTGTCAAACAAATGACATCACTTAATTCCTCCCTACTAGCTAGAAAACTCGATGTATTTAACACTTTAATAGACAGTAGATTGGACCCATATCAGCATGAGGTTTCAGTCTATATATGTCTCCATATACATTCCTTTTTATAGCGCCTTATATTCTTTAATTAATCAGTATAGATCACCCTTCAATAAGGCATGTTTGATCTCCTAAGAAAAATGAGGCTGCCGTGAAAAAAAAAAATAGAATCACATATAGACTCTAGCTAGAATCCTGCTGCTATCATGCAAAAACTTTTGGGCCCCTTTGGAGCGTATAATTTTCACAGGAATCATGCAGGACGGAATTCTATAGAGAAGAACCTGTTCAGTTTCTCGCAAGGAAAAATACATGATTCAGAAAATTTCTCTACCCGCGTTCTAAGTAGTTGGATATTTTCATTTTTGTTATGCAAAGACAAAACACATCTGGAGTGAACGCATGCGAGCCTTGAACGAAGGTAATAAAAACAATAAAAGTCGCTGAATGAAACCCGAAAGGATCGACGATCGCAGCACATACTGCTCGATCGTACAGCAAGCCGAGCGGATCGGAGGAGCGGTGGTACTTGGTGTTTACCTGCGGGCAGTATCTCCGACTTCATCCCGGTCGATGTCGCGCCCTTCTTAATTAACCCCCGCGCCGTCCGGCTGCCGTGCCGGCCGCCGCCGCCGCCGCCTGGATCCGCTGCCTTCGTTGAGTTCGCCGCCGCCGCCGGACGCTCCGGCCGCCAGCGCGCTCTGCCCAGCGAGGCAACACACCTTCGGTCATCAATATATATAATCCATGTCGAGAGAGGTAGCGGATGTGATTTGTGATGTGCACGGACGACGAACGATATATATATTTGAGCGGAGTAGCTAGGTCGACGAAGGAGCCGCGCCACGACACCCTATCCTCGTGATCGATCGAGTGCTCCATGCATCTCTGGCTGCAGCAGCATATATATACTGCCAGTCTTAGCTGCTGCTGGTTGCCGCGTGCGTGCATGCATGCATGCCGCGCCGCGCGCGCGACTCGCGTGAGCCCCGGCGGTTTATGTGCCGGCCAGCGGGGCAGCCGGGCAGGCGCCGGCGCAGTGGAGTGCAGTGCAGTGCAGTGCAGGCAGCTGGGAGTGTACTCCGTATGCGTTGTGTTGTGTGCTGCAGCAAGCTATGCAGCCACACGGGAACCGCGTTGATCTCTCGCGGTCCGGCCCGGCCCTTCTTCCCCTGGTTTTCGTTTCCTTGACGAGAATGAAACCGGGCAGGCATGACTGCGTGCAGCAGCCATGCAGCCTGGATCGAGGAGGAAGGAAGGACTCTTCTCAGCCAACTTGCCGTGCATGCCGGACGCCGCCCTCGACTACTCTGCTTGTTGTTGGGATGTGAATTTTCCTCATGAACTCGGTAACTTTTGAACTTTGTGTTTAAGGTAGAATAACTTGTGAGTGGGCCAGTTCTTTTACCTGTGTTTTGGGAAACGCGGGACAAGCAATCCCAGCCCGAAAACAATGCGTAAGTGCGCTACACTTGGGGCTCGAACTTATGCCGCGAAGGTGCCACTGAAAGTGCTAAACCAGCTGGTCTAGCACCTCTTGGCCGGTAACTTTATTTTGTCTAATAAATAAAGAAATGGATTTCGGTATAAAACTTTAACCGTGTCTGATAAAACCATGTGTAAACCAAAATTTTAAAACCCTGGGTAACTGGTTACCACCAGCACCTCTTCTCCATATGTCTCGTCAAAGAAACCCCGGCGCTGTTGCTGGCTTGCTGCCGAATTAGACAAGTTGACAAACAACAAGTCGACGACACGCCACTGCCAATAGCCATTAGGTATGCTACAGTGTAAGTAATAAGGGAATTTATATATTTTTCACTGCGGCTGCCACCGTAATAAACCTTATTTTTTGAATCAGCAACCGTAATAAACCTTGGTCGTGTTGTGTGGGTAAAAAGTCTGAAGAAACTGGATTTTTTTTCCATCAATTAAAAAAGGAGCTAATGGGAGGCCCGCGTACATCTATCTACCCGGCACACCAACTAGGCCTACAAGCATTACAAACTGGGCCCAAAAGCATTACACCCGCCTTTTTTTCTTAGCTGGCCAGCCCAACCCAAAGTAGTACTCCAGCAACAGAAGAAGTTCGTTCGCGGGTGGGGGCCCAGTGACGTGGCTCGGTGGCGTGCGTGGCAAACCGGTGGAGCCGCTCCTCCTACTCCTCGCCATCCCCCTCCCCTCCCCCGTTCCCTTCTTTCCTCTCCGTCAACTTTTAAATCACACGCACAAGCGACGCCGGAGGTAATTAATTAATTAAAAACCGGCAATAAATCGCGGAATTCCCAACGCTCCCCCTCCTCTTCACCGCGGAGTCCCCAATCCAACCCAACCCCAATCCGCCGGCACCGGCGGCGGCGCGGTTCCGGTGCGTTTCCCCCCCGTTTCCACGGGCCCAATCCCAATTCCCACCATCTCCTCCCCCGCTTCCCCCAAATCGCATTGCGGATTTTCTGTTGCTGGATTTTGTTGTCCTCCCTGATTTTTTGTCCTTTTTGCTACGGGTTGTTCGATCAAGGGGTGCGCGATCGGATCGGCTTCCCCTTGAGCGGCGCGGGTTCGTGCTCGATCGGAGTGCGGCGGCGGCGGCGCCTCGGGGTGTGATCTGCTGCGGCCGGTTTCTTCCCCCTGGTACGTTGAGACAGATATTTCTCTCTCTCTCTCTCTAGCTAATCGAATCGCCGTGCGCACTCCTCTCGTGGTCTCGGGGTTGAATTCACAGCTTCTGTTCGCTTGGCAGGGAGGGAGGGAGAGGAGTGGAATGGACGGGGAAGCGTTCCGGGTGGGCGGCGCCCACTTGGCGGCCGCGTACCCCTCCGGCGCCGCCATGGAGGATCCGAATCAGAGCCAGAACCAGGGCCAGTTCCTGTTCAGCGCCAAGTCCGCGGCGCCGCTGCAGCTCTTCGGAAGCACCGCGGGTAAGATGGATATATAAATAACCTACCTGCTTATTACTCTGTGCCGGACGATTTCCCTCACTTGAACCGTTTACCAGCAGATTTGTATGCGGACGGTATATCCAGGATGTAGCCAATATTGCTGCGTTAGTTCTCTGTGTTCCTTGAAAGTTTGTGTGCTAGAATAATGGTTGCGCTGGATTTTGAACCATTTAGATTTGCAACCACAATGTTCCATCCCACCTTCTTTACCTTACCATTCGGTCATGTGAATATGCAGTAACATCTAATTTTTGTCTGTAATGCCAGCAAAATTTTATCTCACTGGAGCAGGCAGAGTCATTTTGATTGACAATCTTAACCCTGCACAACCAACTCACTAGTACTCATAACATTATCCTGGCCCTACCTTGCTTTGTCATAGAACTACACAGTGGCATCCATAGTTTCAGTGAAACTGGTTAATTGAACTATGCCTTCTTGCCACACCACTTAATTTCTATCTCCTTTTTTCTGACTGTAAAACTGAAATCCATTTACCTTTGTGTTATCATCAATGCAGTCCCCGCGGTTGGTCCTGCTGGTTATTGTAATTACACTGGAAACACCCACCTTCCTGTTATGAACCAAGCAAGGACTTCAAACATTGACGCAGGAACTGAGAAGCTGCTGAAGCTTCAGATGTCCTTGAACGACTATCATCAACAGAATGCTGATCGGTTAGCGCGTGTTGGCAATCCAAGTGCTGTATCAACCGGTCTGAGGCTGTCTTATGAGGATGATGAGCACAATTCGTCGATCACATCTGGTAGTGGTAGCATGACTTCGTTGCCTACCACGATGTCCTCTGTTGATGATCTCATGGCTGAACTGGACAAAGAAAATAAGGAGATTAGCTATTACTTAAGGCTTCAGGTAAATATTCAATGTATCTACATTCATTGACTAAATCCTGGATATACTGTAGTGTTTTGTGGGACAGCAAGGATGAAATGAACAAATAAATAATTATTATGAATTTTTTATTTGGTTATTCCATCATGGAAACAGTGGTGCACCTTTATATAGTTTAATTTAATATTATGCAGAACATTCGAATCAGTTATTCATACCGTGTTATAACGAGAATATATGGAAATAGTGCTCTTGGTTCTGTACTTTTTATAGTCTAGTGTTTTGATCTTGTATGTTACATGGTTCTAACTGTTTGTTTTGAAGTAACACACCCCATCAAACCACTAGAGTGCCACTAGAGTGATTTCTTCTTGTAACTCATTTCCACTTCATGGCTCTTATTATTCCCCACAGGCAGAACAAATTGGCAAGCAGATGAAGGAGGCGAACCAGCGGCGGATGATTTCTTTCCTGGCGAACCTGGAACGAGCGGTGGGGAAGAAGCTGCGGGAGAAGGAACTGGAGGCAGAGGCGATGAACAGGAAGAGCAAGGAGCTGAATGAGCAGATCAGGCAAGTCGCCATGGAGGTGCAGTCGTGGCAGTCAGCGGCCATGTACAACCAGTCGATTCGCCAACAGCCTGAAGACCAGGCTGATGCAAGTGGTGGCGCAGAGCACCAACCTCACCAGAGAAGGCTCTGGCGACAGTGAGGAGGCCTCCAGCCAGAACCCCAACGCCGGAGCCGGAGCCGCCCCCGAGGGCTTCTTCCAGTCTGGCCTCCTGGGCGGCAGCAGCAGTGCCGGCAGAGGCTGCACGACGACGGCTACCGTTGGGCTGGGGCCTGCAGGTGGTGCGGTGGGAAGGAGGCGCCGGTGCTGGTGATGCCGTGCCGCCACCTCTGCCTGTGCGTTGACTGCGAGAGGGTCTCTGATGTGTGCCCCGTCTGCCGGTTCCCCAAGAGTGGCAGCGTGGAGATCAACATGTCCTGACAAGGAGCTAGTAAGGACGTCGTTTGATCAAAATTGGCGGGCAGAGTATACACAGTAACTAGTAAGTAGATGTTAAGCGTGTGTTCGTACAGCGGTGTACATGTCAGCATGTTTTCTTTTACTCCCTTGGCGAGTTCTGGACCTCAGTTGTCCAGGTGTAAGGTCACTTCCCCCGCTTGGGGTTTTATCACTTCATCAGAAGGTAAAGGAGATCAGGTTTGCGCCTTGCAATCCATGTGCATTCTATAATCCATTCTACAGCTCATCCTTATCCTATTGGATCCTGGCGGTTTTACCAGATAATACAAGCATGTGTTGGATACTATTACAGAAATGACACATTTTTGGTAGGCCTTGCTATCATGTCTGAAAATGGAAGGCGGCTATCAAAACTTTCGTCAGCACTAAGAATGGGTTAGCGATGGACCAGGATGCCATTTGCCACGCTTCTTTTGGTGCTCTTTTTTCTTGTGCATCCAAGAAAAAGGCGAAACCAAAAAGCGTACCTTTTCCTTGTGCCTAATAGAATAATTAGAGAATTAAGAAGACCCACAATTCCTCCTCAAAGGACTACTTGCCTATCTTGTCATCTTTGCCTTGATCTTCATCTTCTACATGAGATAGAAATAAGGAGTTCGAGAAATCGAAGTTTTTTTTTTTATCATTTAAATTGATGGTAAGGAATCCTAGCGTCTAGAAACAACTGCTCCTTTCTCAGAACCAAAAAAAAAAAACCTTTGCCAAAATAACAGATGCCACAATTCCTTTGACGGGACCCTTGACAAACTTGTGCATTTTCGTTTGCTTAAATGAAAATGGGGTTGGTTGCCTGCCTCGCGTACAGACAGGAAAAATTTGCAATGTGGCCGGTCGATGCGTATGCTTGCCGTATGGCATGCCGTTGGTGGGCAGCAGGATCTGGGACTGGGAGACTCTGAATCCATTCCATTGCAGGCTTGCAGGTTGCAGCCAAGGACGGACGCACTTGGAGCCGGCCGCGGCAATGGCAATGGAGCCAAAGCCACCTGGTGATACTTTCGCGAAAGAGCCATCAGCATTGTCCTAATATAATGAAACGATATACAGGCATCCTGAATTAGCCGGATTCCTCTGCCACACCCACAACATGCCTGCCTGCCTTTACGTCTTAGAATGTTTGTTTGTAGCATGTGCATGGCATGCTCGGAACACCAGCACCACGACTAATAAGTTGACGTTTTTCCTGCTTATATTATTATTATTAGGTGTTAGCCTTATGTGACCACTACTACAAGTACAATTAGCATTGCCTTGCAAGAAGTACTTGTGCGCCGGCAAATAATACATCCATTCCCAGCAGGAACGAATGGACACCACAAAATGATGGGAAATGCATGCCAAGGCAGCAAAGGAAAGGAAAAGAAAGGAAAGGGGCTTGTCTAGGCCCCTGCTGCAGCTGCAGAGTTTCCTTTAGTTTTCCGTTCTTTTTTTAGAGGATGAGTAAAGCAGAAACCACACGTCCCTCTGTCGCACGCTCATTATTTTTTTTATATCATTCACTTGGAGTCCTCCCCTTCTTCGTCCTCTAGACCTCCTCCCGGACCTCTTTGCTCTTTCTCGATAGATCACGTCGGTGACACTCCACATTGCCAATTTGACCTCTGCTAACATTTGAGGATTTATAAATAAATAAAGTGGGATACTAATAAGGCAGAAAACAAATTGCAGATAAGTAATACTGACATAGAACATTCTCTTATTGATATCACTAGTCATGTGCAATACATTGGTACCGATGACAGTTTAAGGAGCAGTAGCACAAGAAACTGTACAAATCATCATGTGATCGGCAATTGGGCTTGCGCGGGTGGGCATTTTGGATCACAGGCAGGGCACATAGCCCGGCACTCTTTCATAGTGTGATAGCATAGTGGTTTGGGCTTTTCGGTCCAGCAGCAGTAGCAAAGAGTCGTTGGGTCACACCAAATCGCCTGACAAAATCGGATTACCAGTTTGCTCTGATCAAGTGATGTGCTATTGGCGAGGCTATAAACCCGGCGGCCCCTTGCAGTTCCAACATCGAGCTTCTCCTCATTATGAGGCCGACCTGTTTAATTTGATCGTGTTTAATTTTCATGAGCATAGCAAATTTAAGGACAAGTAAAAGAGTATTTGTCAAAGTGGGAGACTTACATTGTACAGGGAATGCAAAGAGGAACAATATAAGCATCATCGAGGTTCCACACCTGTAGTACCTGTAGTACATCATATTGCCCATATTGGATCGTGGATGATGCGTGATCTAACTATGCTGTCCTCTCAAGATGAAGGACGCCTGATATATACACAAACACGAGTAACAGATGAAATGCTGTTACTTGTTTTTATGGTGAACTTTTACTAGCACTTATTACTACTACGGTACTACCCCTATACTTTGGCCTATATTAAGTTCCTTTATAATGACTCCCCTTGCATATCGGTTCAAGGAACACGTGTAACCTGCATGAATAATCCACGGGACAGCAAGAAGGGAAAAATTAATAACGATGATGTCATCACATGCTTTGAATCTAAAAACAGCCGTACTAGTAGCTTCAATACTGAAGATTCAAATCCATCTGATTACTTTGTTTTATCTGTTCCAACAAAAACCTAAGTCGAGATCTCACTCAATTATATGTATTGATTAATGATATAAAACAAAAAAGGAGAAGGCCGGCGACTCTCCCCACCTCACCGCACCACCCACCCTTTGACCCTGCCCTCTCCTAATGATTAGCATCATGACTCACCTGGTCCCACTTGCCTCACCCAACTGCCATCATGGTCATGTCATGACCGCCACCCTCACACCCTCTCCTACAGTCGCCGGTGAGCGAATTCCTCGACTCGGAACCCTAACCGTTTCTTCTTCTTCCTCCTAACAAGCGGCACGCGGATGGGTCACGGAGGTGCACAGAGACGCACAACCCAGCAGCCGCACATGATGGACGCGCAATCGTATGGGCCGTGCATGCCGCAGGTGTTCCCGCGGCCACCTAGTGACCCTTTCGCGAAAGAGCCATCAACATTGTCCTAATAATATAATGAGACGATATACATGCATCCTGATCATGAAAGAAGCCACGAGGATACCATTACAAATTTAGCCGGATTCCTCTGCCACACCACATGCCTTTACGTCTTAGAATGTTTGTTTGTAGCATGTGCGTGGCATGCTCTGAACAACACGACTAAGTGACGTTTTTCATGCTTATTATTGGCTAGGTGTGCCTTATCTAACCCTACTACTATTAGCATTGCCTTGCAAGAAATACTTGTACGCCGGCCAACGAGTGGGTCGAAGCCGGTGCAAAGAAGCTTAGTTGTTTACTCCGTGAGTAGCCACCCATGTAACCGTTCTAGGGGGGTCCAGCTCGGCTTGGGGTGGGGTGTGGGGGGGGGGGGGCCTCCCACCCATGTAACCTTTAAAATTCTTTCTTAATATAATGAAGCGCAGGCCTTTTTGCGTTTTCGAAAAAAAAAGAAATACTTGTGCGCCGGCAAATAATGATGGGAAATGCATGCCAAGGTAGCAAAAGGAAAGGAAAAGAAATTAAGGAAAGGGAACCTTAGCTAGGCCCTACAGCTACAACTTTTTTTTGGTTTTCTATTCTTTTTTTTTCAGAGGACGAGTAAAGCATAAATTAAACCACACGTCCCTCTGTAGCACGCTCAGTTTTCATCATTCACTTGCCGTGTATTTGGTTTGGGGACCAAGTGGGTTGGGTTGGCTCTACCTAGTTTTTTTAGGATGGGATGAACCCATCTCATGTTTGGTTAGGACGTTGGATTGAACCCAACTCTTTGTTTAGTTACCGGGTTAGAGAGGAATAAAATAGCTGCCATTTTGACACCGTTAATAGTACCATTAGTGGGGTCCACTTGTCATCCTCTATTTTCCATTTCCCCCCTCATCTTCTTCCTTTCCCTCCCCGTGCTCCTGCGGTGTGCAGACCTCGGCGGCCATCGCCTTACCGTATTACGCCCGGCGGGCCCCCCGCCTCCTTGCCCATGCAGCTAGGGCGGCGGCCCCCTCGCCTCGATGCCCCGGCGGCCCCCCACCTCCCCGCCTGTAGCCAGGCCCCGTTGGCCGCCTTTTCCTCCTCGGGTTCGACTCGCCAGCCCGCTCAATTTGGTGGAACCGGCTCAACCCACATTTTACACAACAAGTCATATCCTGGGTTTGACCCACTGTTCCTAACCCACAAGCCAAACACCGACTCATCTGGGTCCAACCCGGGACAACCTGGCATATCCGGCATACCAAACACACGGTTGAAGCCCCTCCTTCTTTGTCCTCCTGACCTCCTTCCCCCCTTTCTCGATAAGTCACGTCGGTGACCCTCCACAGTAATAACATGCTTTTTCAGAAGCGTTAATTTTCAGGTCAGTGACAGACGAGTAATGCAATGCAATGTACAGAAATACAGTATCATCTCGATGAGCGGCCACAGATGAGCAATGTAGTCCTTCATGAACTTTTTACTTATCTATTTATTGCCAATTTGACCTCTGCTAACATTTGAGGATCTATAAATAAATAAAGTGAGATATAATATCGCAAAATAAAGATTGCAGATAAATAACACTGACATAGAACATTCTCTTATTGATATCGATAATCATGCGCAATACATTCATACTTAATTGGTACCGATGACAGGTTTAAGGAGTAGTAGCACAAGAATCTGTACAAATCATCATGCGATGGGGGATTGGGCGGGCGATTGGGCGGGTGGGCATTTTGGATCACAGACAGGGCACACATCCCGGCATTCTTTCATAGTGTTATAGCATA
Organism: Chrysopogon serrulatus; assembly: GCA_015844335.1. Classification (NCBI taxonomy): domain Eukaryota; kingdom Viridiplantae; phylum Streptophyta; class Magnoliopsida; order Poales; family Poaceae; genus Chrysopogon; species Chrysopogon serrulatus. The sequence goes on along the minus strand of JADLZL010001618.1, from coordinate 100,384 downwards.
GTGGTTCAGGCTTTTTAGTCCAGCAACAGTAGCATGTGGTCTTTGGGTGGTCGCAGTCAATCTCCTCACAAAATCGGAGTATCAGTTTGCTCTCATCAAGTGTTGTGCTAGCGGGGCTATAAGCCCGGTGGCCCCATGCAGTTCCAACATCGAGCTCATTATGAGGACGACCTGTTTAATTTTATTATGTTTTCATGAGCATTTAATGTGTGGGTGTGTGTATATTATAACAAATTCAAGGACAGATAAAAGAGTATTTATCAATGCATGAGACTTACATTGTACATGGAACACAAAGAGGAACAATAGAAGCATCAAGGTTCCACACCTGTCCATCATATTGCTCATATTGGATCGTGTGGATGATGCGTGATCTGATATGCTGTCCTCTCAAGGTGTTTTATTTTTGATAAGATGTCCTCTCAAGGTGTTGAGCAGCTAATATATACACAAACACGAGTAACAGATGAAATGATGCTTAAGTTTTTTATTGGTGAACTTTTACTACTACTACCACTATACTTTGGACTATATTAAGTTCCTTTATAATGACCCCCCTTGCATATAGGCAGTTCAAGGAATATGAGGAAGGGAAAAATAATAATGATGATATCATCACATGCAAAATCAATTTGAATCCAGAAAAAAAACATATTTCAATACCAAACATTCAAATCAGAATCTAGTCACACCATTTTATTTGATCCAACAAAAACTTCAAAACAAGATCTAGCTCAATTATGTATTTGACAATATAAAACAAATAAAAAAGGAGGTCGGCGGCTCTCGCCACGCCACCCACCCTCCATCCCCACCCCCCCTATCCTTCGACCCCGCCATTTTCTAATGATTCACATCATGACTGTCTACTAGCTTCGTCCAACCTTCATCACCGTCGTGTCACGACCGCCACCCTCAAACCCTCTCTACAGCCGCCGGTGTGAGTGGATTCCTAAACTTGGAGCTCTAACCTCTTCTCCTTCTTCCTCCTGATGGAAGGCGCACGGATGGGTTGTGGGAACGCTGACGTGTGCCCCATCCGGTGATAGAGTTTGCAAACATATTTTTGGGTAGGCCTTGCTGCTTCTTTAGTTTTTTTTTTTTTTATTATTTTTATTTACCTACCTTTTCCCCTGGCCAGTTTCCGAAAAGGCAAAGTGGAAGGTGATGCGAATTGAAGAATCTTGACGGGTAGCAACTAGCGAGCATTGCAGCTGGAGAAATAATGCGAGCGCAGCAGCAGCACAAGCAACGTGTGCCCTCGCAAACTGCAGTGTGGCCGATGCGTATGCTTGACGTATGCCGGTGGGCGGTGGCCTATGCCATATATATCTGACACTCTGAAAGTCTGAATCCATTGCAGGCGTTCCCGTGGCCACCTGGATCAGTTTCAGTTGGGGAGAGCGCGCTCCATACGCATGCCACCGCCGCTTATTAGCCCCTAGGCGATCAGTGTCGACAGAAAGGCAACCGAAATGGCACCTGGTGATCCTTTTGGCGAAAGATTCCTGAGCAGCATTGTCCTAAGACCAATCCTAATGAATGTTTCATAGAGTAACTGAATAAGAGAGAGACGATAAAAATTTCATAAGAGTGGAGAAAAGAAACTTGCACTGAGACAGAACGATATATATGTATACATGCGGAAATTTTCTCATGTGAGTGGGATACGCGCTTGTATACTACTACTAGCAGTACAGTGATACACAAGAGAACCCACGAGGGTACTACTGTTTCAGATTTATGTATCATAATAAGACATTTATACGACAGCGCCAAACTTAGCCGGATATATATATTCCTCTGCCACACCACATGCCTGCTGCCTTTACGTCTTATAGAATGTTTGTATGTAGCGCATATGCGTAGCATGCTCTGAACAACACAAAACTTTCCTGCTTGGGTCTTCGTCGTCGTCTACTACTACTACTAGCATTGCCTTGCAAGAAATAATTATGTATGTACCTGCAAATACATCCATTCCCGGCTGGCACAAATGGACACCACAAAATGATGTGAAATGCCTGCCAACAGGAAAGGCAAGGAAAAGGGCAATATAGATAGCTAGGCCCGGCCCCCTGCAGGCTGCAGCTTCCTTTCCTTTGGTTTGGTTTTTCTTTTTTCAGAGGATGAGTAAAGCATAAACTACACCTCCCTCTGTCGCACGCTCATTTTTTTATAATTCACTTGCACTTCAAGTCCTCTTCTTCTTCGTCGTCGTCCTCCTCTGTCTTCTTTCTTCCTCCTACTCGATTCGTCTCCACCTCGCACGGAACACACACACCTCATCATCATCTCCCTCTACCGCTTTCCCCTGCCAGCCCGAGCCTCCTGTACCAGTACCAGAGCGATCGAGTTGGTACAAGTCACTGCACGCTTGCAAGCCAAGGCTGGCATATCTATCTACGCGTCGTCGTCGTCGTCGTGTCGTGTGCGTGCGTGCTGCACGCCTGCACCCACTCGCCTTCGCCTCCCCTGTCGCCGCAGCGCCATTAGAGACACCGTACCTCCCATCCCATACATACACGAGTGCAGGGGCTCATCAGCCAGGGCGTACGCCGCCGTGCAATGGGCGCAGCGGCGACGAGGTGCCGCGCGCTGTTCTTGGCGCTGGTGGTGTTCGTCGCCGCGGCGAGGACGGCGGCCGTGGGCGCCGGCAGCAATGGTGGCAGTGGCGATGAGGCGAGAGATGAGGAGGAGCAGGTCCTGAGGCTATGGTCGTCGTCGTCGTCGGCTACTGCTGGAGAAGCCGAGGACGAAGATCGCTTCAAGTGGGAGTGGGACGACGACGACGGCGAGGAGGAGGAGGAAGAAGACGACGACGACCACGTCATGGCGGTGCAGGGGAGGGGCGCGTGCAGGAACGTGGTGAACGTCGACAGCTTCGGCGCGGCCGGCGACGGCGACGCCGACGACACCCAGGTGCGTGCGTACAACGTGCCGATCGATCCATCATCTCTGCATCACGCCATTCACGCGTACGTGCGCACGCTATTTGGTCGGTGACACCCCACAGTAATACAATACTAACACGTTTTTCAGAAGCGTTTCCAGAAGCTTTTACATATTAATTTGCCTCCATCCTTTTTTACTCATTCCTGAATAGTAGTAAATACCAGCACTTGATGATGACTATCGTCTACTATGTTAGTATAGGGAAGAAGAAGAACACAGGCCGGTTAGTCATTAGCATATATAATGCAGGATTAAAATAACAGCGGATAGGAAACATCAGATCATCAGAAAGTAATGCTCCTAGGATGCATCGATATCAAATCCGGCCTCCCAGATACGAAATGATGATGATGGGCATGGATTGGCATTGCCTAGCAGCGACGATCGATCTATGTTTGTTTGCTTGCAAGTCTAAATTTCTTCTTGGGATTGATCATCATGAGGTCTGTCATCTGCAATGCAGGACAAAAGCTATAGCGCTCCATTTCCTTCCTTACATTGAGGTATTGCAATCAATGTGCAATCATCATGTGGCCTGGATCGGTGCATAGGAGTATGTCTGTGTACGGTGCTAGCAATGTGTGTGTGCTTCCACGATAGATCATGGTAGATGTACATGTCACCTCACCTGTAACTGAAAGCTGAGTCGTCCAAGGTTGAACCAACACGCAACTCTGTCCTTTCATACCAAGTAATAAGCCCACCACATCTCTATCTGATGGTTATATATGTGATTAAAGAAAAGGCTACTTGATCTGCCTGAATAATGATGTTACAAATCGCCTCGTGTGACGTCTAAGTAGTAAGGTTTTTCGAAAAACGTCTAAGTAGTAACAAACCTAGACGCTAGCTAGATCAGTTGCTTTCAGGGAGAGCAACATGCCAGCACAGTGACAATAATGCCATGAAAAGATAGTAGTAGGAATGTACTACTGTCTGATGATATTACAAACAAATCTCCCTGCTACTATCTTTTCATACACAAACTGACCAGTGGGCAGTGGCATAAATGAATGAAAGAAAATCAGACGTGAGATGCTTCTATCACCAGTTTACCACCAGTCGCTTTGCTTAGAAATTAGACGACCTATGAGGATTATACGCGCCCTTTCCATTCGTTCCAAGCTGCAAAGTATGCTTATGCTTCTGCACATAACGTATAGGAGGTAGGACAAATTGTCGCTAGCCGTGACAGTGGCATGAGGAATATAGGATCCAGACGTTGCGATTCCAGGACGCCACACTTTCCGCGTGATGGTGATGATGATGGGGTTGGTATAGCTAGCCAAGAACCAAGAACGGAAGGAGATCTGATGGCGACGCCCTTCAGAGAGTGCAGATGCTCCCTCCATTGGCGGTTGCTTAGCTTCGTCATCCATGCACCCATCCATCCTACTCATACATCGCCATGTCAGCGTGCGGATCTCGCCGAGAGATTCCGTACGTGCGTGCGTCAAGAAACGGGATTGTGAATGTGATTATGTGAATGAATGTGATCCGCCACACGCCTTAGCTCGAATCGATAAGATCGTCACCTGCATTTATCTGCTCTGTGTTTTTAATCTTTCTGAACAATCTTTCTCGTCTATGAACGGGTTGACTGACTGAATGTGGTTGTTAATTGGTGCTGGTCGGCGCCGATGACGCCGGCAATGCTTGGCGGCGACTGCTTCTTCATTGGTTGGCATAACTCACCAGGCGTTCGAGAGTGCGTGGAAGAAGGCGTGCTCGGTGGACAACGCGGTGTTCCTGGTGCCCGCCGGCCGCCGCTACAAGGTCGGCGCCATCCAGTTCGTGGGTCCCTGCAAGGACAGCAGGATCATCATCCAGGTGATTATTGCTGTTCGTTGTTGCTTCACTTCAATTCAATGACCATCCATGCGATTGATGGTGCATGGTGCAGATCCAGGGCACGATCGTGGCGCCCGAGGAGCCGTCGGAGTGGGACCCGCGGAGCCCCCGTCTGTGGCTGCTCTTCTCGGGCCTCGCCGGCGCGCGCATCCAGGGCGGCGGCGTCATCGACGGCTCGGGCTCCAACTGGTGGGCCAACTCCTGCAAGATCAACAAGTCCAACGTACGTAGCACGTCGCTGCATTATTCCACTGCTCTGCCGCTCCATTGTTTCCTCCATTGACACCCCTGTCCTCGCCGCCGGCGACGACTGCATGCAGCCGTGCAGGCCGGCCCCGACGGCGGTGACGATCGACTCGTGCCGGGGCGTGCGCGTGAAGAGCCTCCGCGTCCAGAACGCGCAGCAGATGCACGTGACGGTGTCCCGGTCCCATGGCGTGCGCGTGTCCGGGCTGGTCATCGCGGCCCCCGAGGACAGCCCGAACACGGACGGCATCCACGTCGCCGAGTCCACCGCCGTCACCATCCAGCGCTGCCGCATCGGCACCGGCGACGACTGCGTGTCCATCGTCAACGGCAGCTTCGGCGTCAGGATGCGGGACATCGACTGCGGCCCGGGCCACGGCGTCAGCATCGGCAGCCTCGGCAGGGGCGGCGCGTTCGCGGCCGTGGCCGACGTGTCCCTGGACCGGGCGCGGATCAGCCGCGCCCAGAACGGCGCGTCCGGATCAAGACGTGGCAGGGCGGCGCCGGCTACGTCCGCGCCGTACGCTTCGCCGATGTTGTCATGGACGCCGTCGACCACCCCATCGTCATCGACCAGTTCTACTGCGACGTGCAGCCCCGGGGTGGCGGCGGTGGCGGCGGCGGCGGCAGCCCCTGCGCCAACCAGACCTCCGCCGTGGCGGTCTCCGACGTGTCGTACCGCAACATCAGCGGCACGTCGCGGCGCGCCGAGGCCATCAGGTTCGCCTGCAGCGACGCCGTGCCTTGCACCGGGATCGTGCTCAGGGACATCGACCTGCGCCGCGCCGATGATGATGGCGAGGTGCAGACCGTGTGCAATTGTGCTGTTGGGTTCGACTACGGCCGCGTCCAGCCCGCCGCCGACTGCCTCCGCAGCAGCACCTGCGGCGGCGCGCCTGATAAGCACCACGACGGCGACGACGAGGACGAGCAGGGGAAGCACGACGAGGCCGTCATGCACACCGAGCTCTGATCTGATGAGCAAGCACCTGCAATTGCAACCAATGGCCATCGCGCTCGTTCATCCGACCTTCACTGCTAGTGCTACTCCTGCTAATGCTTGCCGAGATCAACTTGTAATTTGGCAAGCCCTCCTTTTTCTTTGACAGTAAAGTCTGTTAATTAACCGGCAGTTTTTTTAAAGGACAACAAAAACTTTGCTGTGATTATATTAGATGAAGAAATAAAGAAAAGTATTACTCATTTTTTGAGTGAAAAAAGGGACCAGACTACACAACTAGAGAGAGAGCACCTCTCATCCCGTAAACATGACTTTTTTTAACACTTTATTAAATAATTTTCAAATTTAACGCGGTTTCAATTTTTTGAAAAACTAACCCATTTAATCACGCATACTCTGGTAGTATGGCAAAACCATGTCTTCGAGCCATGCATGGCAGCGCGTGGCACTGATGTGGCCAGCTCTGCCACGCCACACCAAACCCACCCCCATCTCCCCCTTCCTCCCTCCCTGCCAGGCCGCAGTAGGCCGATGACAGCTCTGGCAGGTCCTAGGCGGCCTATTCACCACATTTCTATTCTCTCATTATAAAATAGCACCTCAAATTTCTATTCCTATTTTACCAAGGTTTTAAATCTCTGGCTATAGTTTCCACTATCTCTGGCTATAATTGTTTAATAAAGATTTAGCTAAGTTTTTTCATGTACAAGTTAGCTCTTAGCTGCCGCTATAGCTCGATATATCCAGCTATAGTCTATTTTAGGATGAATGGCTTAGGCGGCGATTTAAAACCTTGTATTTACACGTCCCTCTGTTTGTTCATGGAAACGTAGCTGGTAAAGGTCCGGTGTACAAGTTTGACCACTAAGTGCACATGGGATGATTATGGACCATTAACCAGGAAAAAGAATAATTTTTACCTTATTAGAACCTATGCACCATGCAAACTAATACTTGGCTTCGCCCTGGGCGGAGACAGCAGTTACGGATAAGAGAGGCCATGTGACAAAGGATTGTGGATAAGGGAGGCCAGTGACAAAAATTTGTCGGGTTGGTGATGGGAATCTTTAATTAGTTGCTCCAGGACGACTTGACTTGATGACCCAAAATTTACGCGGGTCTATATAGCCAAATACGATATGGTTCGCTGTGAGAGATGATGACCAAACTAGCTGCTGCCTCGATGCAGATGCCTTAATTTTTCCAAATCTCTATCTATATAAAACCAAAATGTGTCAGTGCCTCCTCTGCCGTTGAATTGTGTAGTTATTATTTCTTTTCGTTGGCTCCAAGCATACTAAGCATATAGTAGTATTCCATTATTTTATCATGCCTCGCAGCTTAGATCTGGATTTGGAGCACGTATTCCAAAATGGTTGGTGCGTGGAGACGTCGACTTTGTTCATCGTCACTGCAGGGGAGGGCGACGGGGGTCATCTCGTCGTTCCGGCGGTCGGCAACACAGAGAAGAGAAGAGGAGAGAGGAGCTGAGCAAACTGGTAACAAATCTTCGCATGCCCCTGTCCGTCCCTGTTCAAATCTATAGGTGATGTTGGTGTAAATTACTGAATTACAGATAATAGATTTCGGGTGCCACCGATCACAACGAAGGGACATGATATGGTTCATTCGCATCGTCCTTCCCTGACATGGTTTTCCCCTTAACCTTAACATTAATGCAGAAGGATTCTTGTGTGGGGGCGAAGACTGGAGAAGCAGAAATAATGGATGACCTGGAACAAATGAGCATGACATATGAGTTTTTGGAACAAAGTACAGGTGACTTCAGCACTGAGATCGGAAGAGGCAAGTTTGGAGTGGTTTATAAGGTAAGCCTAGCTGTTCATTGTAATAGCATAAAAATAATTAGTGCAGCTTTTAACAACTGCGCAAACTTGTTTATCTATTTGTTTTTTTCAATTCAAAATATGACCGCAGTAATTATGTGTGCAACTAAGGCGTACCACGAATAATCTTGCTTATCTGATTGTCAGTCAGAGGCTAGGGATCTATTCTCCTGTATCTCCAAAAGAAATACTCATGAATAATTAATGTCCACCGTACCAGGGACAAGGTAGTGACGGTCAGGAACTTGCCGTGAAGGTGCTTAATTCCTCTGCTGGAGTTGGTGGCGATGATCTTCAGAGATTTGTAGGGTTCCTTGCTAAGGTCAAGCACCTAAACATTATGCAGTTACTGGGCTACTGCTACGAAACTAGGAGGGAAATGGCAATGCATAAAGGAAAGCTCGTTTTTGCTGATAAGGTGCACATGGCGCTCTGCTTTGAGTATATGCACAATGGAAATCTCCACGGGTATCTTTATGGTGCGATGCTTTACATAACATGAATTTAAAGCCCTGAAAAAATGGTATTCCCTATTTTCTAAATTACAAGACGTTTTAACTACACTTAGATATATAATGTATATCTAGAATAGTCAAAACGTCTTATAATTTAGACTAGAGGAAATACTACTTACAATTTACACTTCATGACTTCTCTGTTTCCTCATACAGATGATGAAGATCATGGACTTGGTTGGCCCAAATGCTACAGAATAATTAAAGGAATATGCGAAGGATTAAAATATCTTCATATGGACTTGGAAACTGGTCTCTACCATCTAGATCCAACCAATATACTGCTAGATACAAACATGGTGCCGAAAATTGCTGGGTTTTTTTTATCTAATCTCCGTGGTGAACTACATAAAATGGAAACAATAACATTCCCTGAATCACTGTAAGTTTCTGCAGAAATGTAAATTTCACTTTTGTGCTCTACCCGAAAAAATAATTATATTTAATAACTGATTTTATGCGATGCAGTGAACACTGTGCCCCAGAATTCATAAAAAGCGGGGCTGTCTCAAATAAATATGACATCTTCAGTTTGGGAGTTGTAATCATAAAGATAATGGTTGGACATAAGGGCTACTCCCTCCTTAGTGAAATGGGTCCAAACAAATTTAGTGAGCATGTAAGGAAAAAAATTAAGCATTTGTAGTAGTAATATCAGGTTTGGTGGCGTCAGGATATTATGATTTTATATATTCTGATTTTTGAAGGTCTGCACCAAATGGAGGAGGAGGCTTCAAGCAATACCTGGGTACACAACACTTGATACAGATTGCCAACAAGTAAAAAAATGTATTGAGATTGCATTAAGATGCACATTGGAAGACACAAATAAAAGGGCTCCTATAATGGAAATCGTGGAACGGCTGAACCAGACAGAAGAACACGGCGTTTGGATTGAAGAGGTATGTTGATGGATAGAGATTGATTAGAAGTTACGATGGATACAGATTGGTTACAAGTTATCTTCTTCATTCATGTACAGCTACCTCGTGTGTGTGTGTGTGTGTGTGTGTTTTTTTTTTGTGTGGGGGTGGGTGTGGCACATCCATATAGTGTTTCCTTCGTTAGTATGTACTCCCTCCGTCCTAAAATAATTGCACATCTCACTTTTCGAGAAGTTAAACTTTTATAACTTTGACTAAGAACATAGAAAACAGTATCAACATTATCTTCAAATAGGTTTATTGTAAAAGTATATGTCATACTCAATCTAATGATATTTATTGTACATCACAAATATTAGTATATTTTATATAAATTTAGTCAAATTTTAAAAATATTGGCTTCTCTAGAAGTGAGACGTGCGTTTATTTTAGGTTGGAGGGAGTATACCAGTGACCAGTGAGTCACTTGGACCACGAGTTACAAATTGAAACTGAGACGGCCAGCTGCAGCTGCTATGAGTCTCAGAAACTCACTCTTGTATGACTGACGAGAATGAAGATGAGAACAAAAGTTCAGTTTAGATCGTACTCCATATCTGTTATCCAGCACATCAGCTGTACATCAAGTGCTTCTTTTAACACCAATTGTTTTCAGAGTGTAAGATTGTTATTTCAGAAATCTTTTCTTCCACTGTCAACGGCACTAGTAAATGAGTGCTAGCTTATTGCTTATATATTGCTGTTTTTTTAAATCCTCAACTTAAACTTCTTGATGGTCACCTTTACAAATGGAAATACAGGTTGTGCAAACATCCCAGGGACTGTACACAGATACCGTTCACGAAGATTCCAGGTACGCATGTGTGACTTTTGATAACTAAGTGAATTATGTGATGATTTAATGATTTATTTTGAGGCAGCCACGGTTAGGTATAGAACAAGAGATAAAAGTTATATTAGCCTGTTCGCTTGAGCTAAAAAGCTGTTTCAGCTTATAAGCCAATAGTATTTGCTTCTTACACAAAACCTGATATTTTTACAGTATTTTGGCTTACCAGCTGGCGTATAAGTTCTGCTATTCAGCGCTGCCTATGAGCCAGCTGATAAGCCAAAATACTGTAGAAACGTCTAAATTTGTGTAAGAAGCAATATTGTTGGCTTATAAGCTGTTTGGTCGAAAACTGGACGAAGACATATAAAATAAAATGTAAACGCATAGAGACACTTTCACACATTCGAGAACCATATATTTCATTAATTCTTTCTTGAATATACAAAATACATTATCAACAAAAAAAAATATCTTCTTCCGTCTTCAGTGTCATGCTTAAGGAGAGGTCTGATTTGTAGAAAATTGTGTAGTTCGTCTGATTCCCGGGGCCTATTGGGCGCAGGCGGTTAATTACATCCGCAAGACAAGCTTGCGAAAAACCTCCGATTAAGCTGCGCTTTCATGGTCGTCATATATTTAATCGATCGTCGTCAGCCATATGCGATATATGGCATAGCAAAAATATGGGTGGCTTTATGTCGTCGAAACTCGGTCGTGACATCGCCATCGCCACGTCGGAGTAAACGGAATTTGTTGATAATGAAGGGGATTACTTTCGCCTCGTCGGTGCCTAGTCATGTACGCCGGCCTTCATTAACACAGACGTGAGTGAGTTGCTTTTGCCTCGTCGGTGCCCAGCAACAGTGTCCGATCCCGTAAATTGGGACGTGTCGGTGGAGTCGTGACCTCGCCTCGTCGGCATTCGGCCAGAGTTTCGTCTAACCTTGTCGGCACTAGACATGTGTATCTAAATTATAGAGCCATCAACGGTAGCTCTTGTCGTGACATGAATCTGCTTGGATGATGCTTGCTTACGAGATTAAATCGGCAGCCTCCCGGTGTCAATATTTTAGAGCGAAACGAAGATAACTCAGTTGAATCACCGAGCTTGGTGACTCGCTGAGATTACCAGCGCAACGAACTCGTAGTATAATTTCCATCAAATATTTCGGCAGCCTTTCGGCGTCACTTGCATTAATCAGCGCATTACACCAAATCCAGCTGCAATGGATTTTATGTATAGGGGTGGAACCCGTGGAAGTAAACATCTCCATGAACAGGCCAACGAGTAGTAACACCGCCATAGTAGATGTATTCGGCAACTAGCACGAGCGGGCTAACAAGTAGCAACACCGCCATGGTAGATGCATATAGCAACTAGCATGAACGGGCCAACAGGGGCAACACCGCCGTGGTAGATGCATCTTGCGAGTAATTGATCATGTGCAATTAAATAGGTTCAACCATTAGATTGAACGCTCACCGAGAAAAGTGACGGAGGGCAGGGACGACATGATCTGGATCGGTACGAGCGTGTAGGGTGCAGCAGTAGCAAGAACTCGACGATGGGTTGAAGCGCTGCTCTGCTCGTGTACGGCTTCACGTTGGGACTATCAGCAGCAAAAGTGCCAGCGGCTTGTGTGCAGGCGACGGCGTCTGGCAGGATCTTTGCGTCAAGCTGCAGCAGGGGGCTTCGCCTGATCTGATGTGTGTATGCGTGTGCTGGAGTAAATTAGCAGAGCTTCGGCGTCCAGGTGTATGCGGGCCTCCTCCAGTTGGCCGGGGGCGCCGGCCGGTTTATATAGAGGCAGGCCGGAAGCAATTAGCCGGCAGGCCGGAAGCAATTAGCCTCCTCCCCAAGTAAACAAGTTTAGATTAGATTGAATACGAGTCTATCTCCGGCCGCCTATCTCAACTGAACTCAATTGGTATTTATCCGAATCAACTAGTAGTATATAGTGTGCGCTCTTGAGGAACTCGTATGATGACAAGGACAGATGGGCCAAGCTTTCTGATACATACGTGACGAGCGGCCGGCCATCCACGCGGGCCCATATAGTAGTTCAATACGACAGTACACGTATTTCATCAAGACGTGCATGATTATAACGTGAAGGATCCACACCGTGTACATGCATGTACTGTTTAAGAAGCTAGCTAGTTATGAGAAGCCAACCAGCAGATAGGTACACGTCATGCATGCATGAGTATATATACTTATTCATCGTGATATATAATAAAAATCTCTTGTATATATATGAACATGAATATATATATTCACGTAGCTGTTTTGGGCCAATAATTGATCATGGCCAACTTCTATTCCATGAGTCAATCCAGAGATCATTAACTGCAGAGACTTGATTAACACCATAGAATTTGTAAGACGTTCTAACAAGACAGAACATGTCAAGCTGATTATAGGTCTCCAAATATATTAGAGCTGCATATTATAAAGACATTGCACAGGCTCCCTCATGCTGGTAGCCTATGTTACTTGGTGTTGGCAATATTAAATAATTTTATGCCAAAAAACCTTCATACATAAGCTAAAACGGCTTCTCCCTCCATCCGTGTATGACGCTGATTAGTTCAAATTTTAGCTAGCCAACAGCATACATAAAACAACATGAGTAATTCATTCGCTAAGTATTTATTTCATTTCTGTTTTCCCTTGTAACTTTGTTTATTCAATAAATTTCAGTAGGGGCGTTTTCCTGTTTCCTCAAAAAAGTTTATTTTTATCTATAATGTCTAAAGTTTTCTTTTGTTATGCCCACAGAGGGTTCACATCCTTGTTCGCAATGGAAAGCTGATGTGATCCTTATCTCTGACTTCCCTCTAGAGGCTACCACTTCGTAGCTTCTGAATTGAGGAAGAAGATAGTATTCTAACATGATCCTGAAAATCTTTTAGATTTATTTGGCTTCTGAACGACTTCTTTGTGACAAGAACATGTCTCGTATAAATGTGAAAAACTGGGATTATCCTGCTAAAATTGCAGTATTAATATAGTAATATATATAACGCCGTTCAAGCCACACGGCGGTATCTATCAGTCTCCTGCTACTGCTAGCTAGCTCTCAAATAACGTACAACAACACAGAACACACACACACACACACACATGACTGGAAAGGCCGGCGACAACGAGGAGACATGCTTGCACGCGCTGCAGCTAATCTCGTTGGTAACCTTCCGATAGTAAACTACTAATATTGAGTTTCCATCAATTGTTTTAATAATGCTAGGATAGCAATTAGACAATGACACATCACTCCCCGTGCATCAACCAGTTAGTTATGAAAAGGCAGTGATGCAATGATGCCCCATAACATTACCAGTCAGAAATCAATCAATAATTACTATTACTATTATTTAAAACAATTGCTTTCCATGAATGCAATTATTGTCAATTTGATAATAAAGCTAATTTTTTCTTTGTCTAAAATCCATAACACCTTCTTCATTTTTAATGAGATGACAGATATATGGACCTCAACATCCTAGAGCGCATAGTTAATGGAAGTGAGGAACCAAACCATCTAGATTTGGCACTCCTGCAGAGCATCACGGAAAATTTCTCTGAGAAGAAAAAAATTGGTAGCGGTGGATGTGGAATTGTATACAAGGTAACTTACTTTTTATGCACAAGACCATTAAATTCCCTGAATAGTGATTGCATAGAAAAAAAATTGATATAATGATGGTTGTGCTCACAAGATATTTTAAACAGGGCATCCTTCGAAATGGAGTCGTTGCTGTGAAGAGGCTTCTTAATATGCGGACAATTAAAGACAAGATGTTTCATCGGGAGGTTTTAAGTTTGATCTCGGTTAAGCACCAAAATATAGTACGGTTTCTTGGTTACTGTTCTTTTACAGAAGAACATGTGATACTATCAAGTGGAAGAACTATAATGGCTGATATACGAGAAAGGTTGCTCTGTTTCGAATATATAAGAAACGGCAGCCTTGAGAAACATCTTACAGGTAAATTACCACATTGTAGTGATCACTTATAAAAGCCATTTGGTTTGAGGAATACTCTTTGGTTCCTTATCTTCTCCCCCATTATTTTTTTTAATATAACAAGTTAATCCATCACCGTCCTGTCCCTCACAAGCTAAAAAATAGTATAAACACACACAAGCTAAAAAATAGTATAAACACAAGGTCAGATAGATTCATTCCACTACAATTCATGAGGGTGAACTTATGCTGAACTATCTCATCTACAATGTAATGGTTTCTCGACCAAACATCCTAGTAGAACCACATTTCGATAGGATATACTTATTTCCTTATCGCATCATCATCCCTATTTCTTGATCTACTTTTTAAAGACACATTTAATTAATAATCAACATTATGTACTAGAAAACAAAAGGTATCCAATGTTTGTATATAAATAATTAGTGTTGTCCCAATTTGATATCAATACAAAGGTTTCCTGGGCAATCTGGCAAGGTCGAATTTGGTAATATCCACAAGGTTGAATTTGGCTAGCCCAAGTAGAACTTAGAGATTTGTACATAATTTGTCATGTAAACAGTCTCCAAGCGTCACAAGACCTCCCAGCCTTATAATAGGCTATGGTCCAATGAGGTATCCAATTGATCAAACACATACCAATCCTATTTGTACATAATTTGACATGTAAACAGTCTCCAAGCATCACAAGACCTCCCAGCCTTATAGATATAATAGGCTATGGCCCAATGAGGGTATCCAATTGATCAAACACGTACCAATCCTATTTGTACATAATTTGACATGTAAACAGTCTCCAAGCGTCACAAGACCTCCCAGCCTTATAGATATAATAGGCTATGGTCCAATGAGGGTATCCAATTGATCAAACTAACACATACCAATCCTATATTTTATTTCCAAATCCTAACTTTTCTAACCTCATAAGTTGATGTTAATCATTCACCTCGATGGAGGTTTAGGGCATTCTAGGTGGTCTTATGACCTTAAAACATCCTTAGGATAGCCTTGCCTGTGGGTTCCTCCCCGCAAGGCATTCAGTTGTGGTTTCATGGGTTCCTGTGCAAACCATAGAGGCAAGATTTTGCAGCTATCTTCATGCTAGCACTTCGATGTGTGGTATAGATTTGTGCTAACATTTAGTAATCATAAATAAAATATTTGATGACTATCACCTTCTAAAGTACTATGTTTTCATCTTTTGTTTCTTTATTAGATGAACTGAGGGGACTTGAATGGCAAACACGCTACCAAATAATTATCGGAATTTGCAGGGGTCTGCATTATCTTCACAAGGATAAGGGCATCATTCACATGGATCTCAAACCTGGGAATATACTACTAGATGATCTCAAGGTACCCAAAATTACAGATTTTGGTCTATCTAGACCCGATAGTGACTCACAGGCTACAACTACACTATTCATATCACAGTAAGTTCTAGATTGTTTCATACATATAAAATCTTTTTTGTGCATAGTTCATCGAACTGTTGTATTATTGTGCAGAGGATATGTCGCTCCAGAGTACATTTCAGGAGGCAAAGCAACTTGCAAGTCAGACATATATAGTTTGGGTGTAATAATGATAGAGCTGGTGACTGGAAGAAGAACCAAGCCCAATATTACTAAAGTAAGAACAAATGATCTGATCACCTTTATACATTTTTCAATAACCATGATTAAATTTTCCTATATATGTGGTTATATATGTGGCTGGTAATATTGTGAGTTATTGGTAGCTATATATATGAAGCCACCGGATTGTATGGTGACACTATACTATACCGTGTTAGGCAGTGTCACTCACCGAATGATACGGTGAAGAGTCTTGTATGGACTGTGTGTTGTGAATATTTCAACTAGGACATGGTTGTTGGAATGCATAATATGATCAGGTGGTACTTGGGTGGGGTTAGTGGATCATTCAACATTATTGTGAAGCTTATCGATATGCATGGTATGATCATAATATGATCAGGTGGTACTTGGGTGGGGTCAGTGGATCATTCAACATTATTGTGAAGCTTATCGATATGCATGGTATGATCCGCCATGTACCTTAGTGGTCACAATGTATCATCCACTAAGGAATATTTTGCAGTAGTCACCATTGGCAAACAATGGAAACTAGAACATTGTATGACCTATTGCCTCTCAGTAGGCCTGACAGATCATCCGGTCTTGTTCTCTTCACCAGCTCCTTTTGCAATGGTTAGATGTCCTTTCATGCCTATATATGTGTTCTTGGATCATTTGGTGCTCTCTTAAGTCTTGAATCCCTAGAACACTTACACATATGGAGAGGCATTGAACAAGGGCTGAGGGCACAAGTCAAGGAGAGTGCACAGGAGTGACCTTTATGTTGTGCATCCTTTTACTCTTTGCTTGCCAACACTTAGAAGGTCTGGTGGAGGACTAGGTAACCTTTCTGGTGGAGCTAGTAGTAACTAATAGATATATAGACACCAACAATACTTGTTTGTGGATGGTAGGACTAGACAATACTAAAAAAAACATTTCTAAAGAGAGTCATAATGGCTTTGTAGAGGCGGCTGGTTCGCCCGACTCATCCCATGTCTCTAAAAATCAACTTGATTTCTACATACCGCTATCCAACCATATTTAGAAATCGATTTCTAGAGGTGTGTCCAAACTCATCCACCCTAAAGATTGATTTCTAGAGGCGAGATAAGTCCAGCCACCTCCGGAAATTGTTTTACATAATTTGCAATTGGGCTAAAAATAAAAAAAATCCAATCACAGGTCACATGATTTTTATGAGTGAGGCCATTTGGGGTCAAAGCATTGTATCCTTACCATTACGCCTTATAGTCACTTGTGACCAAATGACCCATACAGTCCTTTTGGAGAGAATTATTACCCAAATAAATCAGTCTTCCTTATTTAACACGACTTTTTTTTCTCAATTCTAAAGTTTCAAATTTTCTTATCTAGCACCAAGTTGAAATTTCCACTTGATGCCAGATAAGAAATTTTGAATTTTTGAGTGCCAAATAAGGAAGACTGATTTGCTTCGGTGCCAAATAGATAGTTCTTGTATTCACTTTGTCGATATTGTAATTCATAGTTGAGACTTTAAACGAAATAAAATGAAATAAATTTAACTTAAAAATTTTTAGATCTCTCCGAGTACTAAAACTTCGGTTTAGGTTGTTTCTCTGTCGCCTAAGGCCATTTGATTTTTTATATAAAATTAAATTTCAAAATCTAAAATCTTAAAACAGAATCCCCAAACACTAACTACTTTTAAATAAAAAATAGTCAACTATAAAGTTGTAGATTTCTTCAAGTATACAATTTTGATTTAGGTCGTATCTTCATCGGAGACCATTTGATTTCTAAAATGATAAATTTCAAATTATGAAAAACTAGAACAATTTTTGTGGGACTTAAAAGATTTCAATTGAAATGGTTATCAGGGTTTAGGATTTAGAGTTTAGGGTACATAACTTTGACTTCTTATTTCTATAAAAATATTTATAAAAATATATATATGTATATTTTTTTATGGATTTTTTTAAAACAAATCTATTCATATGTTGTTTACATTTTCAAACTTAACAATTTAATAGTTATTCATAATTTATATTCTCAATGTTTGATTTAAACTTTGTCCAAAGTAACTTTTTTTCAATATGGTGGCTATAGAGGCTGACGTGATTTCTTTTAAAAAAATTGTTCACGTAGAAAAAGTCGGTACAGAGTAGTGCGCAACATCGTGCTAGTGTTCATAACTAGCTGCACAAAATATCGGTACCGTTATTCTACTGAGTATTTTAATTGTGAACGTGGCAGGTACTTAGAAGGTGGAATCACCGGTGGATTAAATCAATGAAGCAGTCATCGTTGGCTTACCAACAAGTGGCAAAATGTCTCGAGTTGGCCCTAAGATGCATACAAGATGTCCCAACAGGCCGACCTGATACATCAGACATAATAGATGAGCTGGACGAATTAGATCCTGCAGATGGCCAAACCCAAATCCGGGTAAGTACACATATATGCTCCAAAATAAAACAAAAACATCACTAGATTTGCATGCATCGACAAGTCGTGGTAAGCAATGTGTATCTCACACAGATAAGCCCTTGTTGCTTGGAGGACATCCTTGGGGTTGATCCGCTAGAAATACACATCACCTTTGAGGACCTGAAGGTATCACACTTAATAGAGCTGACAAACGATACAGATGATTACATTGCCTTCGTCACAAAGGCAAAGCTAGAACGTTTCTGCACGAAGCCAGACAGAGGCATCGTCCCACCACGATCCAAGTGCAGTGTCACCCTAGCAATGCAAGCACAGGTCAATAATGCAGTGCCAAATAAGCATTACACTGAGGTGATCACTGTGCTGAGCACCAAAGTTGATGATGGAGCTCCTGCTGCTATGGATACAGTAACCGCTGGAGACATCTTCATTGACAACGATGGTAAAGTGGTTGATGAGGTGAACGTGATGGTTGTTTTTGGCACACCACAATTGCCAGAGGAATAATCCTGAAGAATGTTTCAGGTTTCGGCACGACTAGCTAATTAAAGGCCTGTGCGTTGCTATGGGCAATGAAAAATTGAACTCCCAACATAGCTATCTAAGTGCAATATAGAAACAAATTTTTCTTGATTTAGATGATTCATAAATCATAACAGATTTGCTTCTTTGCAGTCGCCTGAGATTCTGTTTTGTTGTCAGTCATCTTTGTGGACCGTTGGATTTGAGGTGGATGGCTGTTGGTGACTCTATACTCTTCTAGTCTCGACTGCTCTGTCTTAGGGTGTCGTCCGTCCCTTTTCCCGTCTCTTCCTCTCTGTCCCTTGCCACTTCTCTGAGTTGAGGAATGGAGACGAGATGCAAGTGAGGCGAGCTGCGGCAACCTGCGAGTTTGGCCGGTGAGCTGCCTCTGCCTATCTCCTGAAGCGGTGGTGTGGGGGGGGGGGGGGGGGGCTTGGGTGTCATCTGTCCCTTTCTCCTGTTTCTCTTTTCTTATCTGACGAGGTGAGGAACGGAGCTGCAGTAGATCCAGGCGAGCCACGGACGTGCGACGGTGCGAGTCCGGCCGGTGAGCATGCCTCTGCCTCTTCTGAACGGTGGTCTGGTGGCTCGATTCATTGCTTTTCCTGCTGGCTGTGCATGGGTGCTCTCCCCTAACTCTGAATCTAAGGTATTTGGCTTCAAAGTGTGGACTGTCAGTTGTGTCTGGTGCCAACCGATGGAAGGTGAAGCTTCAGGTGGGCTAGATGTTTCTGTAACTCGATTCAATCAGGAACTTTTCTTCCAGGATTTGATTTGTAGTATTTCCGGATCTATTTGTAGTCTTATGAGAGAGGGGATGGGGATCTATTTGTAGTCTTATGAGAGAGGTGAGCATGACATGAGGAGCTAGATTTTATGGATGGGGAGCTTGACACATTAGGCATCTGCTTCAGTTCGAGCTTGCATGTATGGATGTGCAAAAATATTGCATTTTTTGCTGTTTTGCATGTTGGTACCCCCTACTTGTTTTACATTGCTTGCTTCTCAAATAGATCATGTGATGAGAGGTGGAGTTGTTTGACAGTTTGTACTACGAGATTTGGCAACCTTTGTTTTGTCTGCCACTGGACTAGACATTGTTTGTTCTTGGCCAGGCCCGTGGTGCCATGCCAGGTACTACTCACTGAATATAGATTTTTTGTCATCTATTGCTGTGTAATGAAATTCAGTTCTGTGTGTGAACCTAGCTGTTTGAGCTGCTGCAACAACAAAGTTTTTATGTCTATTAAGAGAGTTGCAGCAACAAAGTTTTTATGTCTATTAAGAGAGGTTTGAGAGTCCAGTCTTGTAGTCCTGATGAAGAGTGACCTGGCACTGACAGCTTGTTACCAAGTTCATTGCCACATATGTAATCAGTTGTTGTAGTGTTCAACAGAGCATTTTACATCAATCAACACGTCTAAAGCTTGCAGTAGAGTAGCCTTATATGCAAGACTAAGCTCATGCCCTTTTAAGCAGTAGAGTAGGCTGACATGAAGTGTTAACTGAAACTCTATGTTGTTTCACTTTTTGAACATGTGAGTTATCTGAATGCTTCCAATCAGGCCTTTCTTCCAAAAAAAAAATGCTTCTAGTTTTCTGAATTTTTTTTTTGTATGTGTTCTATATATGTGACCTGTATGATCTACTTATCTGAACATGTTGCTTCTATGGTCTGAAAGTTTCTGAACATACTTCTAGCGAGTATTGTTCAGTTTAGTTTCTATTGAACTTATGAAAAATTCTGAAAACTCGAGTTTAGACAGCTTCATTTTTTCCATTGGAATGCCTGTGTTTGTTAATGGTTTTCTGTTTAATGACAGTTTCTACAGCGCTGGCAACTGCCACTTACTGTTTTTTTATAGATTCAATATGTTTAATTGTGCATGGATGTATTCAGTCGATTAGTATTTCTTTTGTTTTCTTGTGGCATCATCTAGATGAGCCAACTGCTATCTATTGTTTAAGACTTATCTGTATTTTTTGCTCTGCATGTGTTTCCATGCATTTTAGTTGGTTGCAGTAGCAGCCATTTCCTAACCTTTTAGAATAACCTCATAGCTATGAACTAAAATATATTTTAAACAGACATTACAATATTCATATCATTCTCTATCCAATCTTTTTTTTTGCAAGTCGTGATTTGCGTTCTCACTTGGCTTAACATTTCTGTCTTTTTTAGGTTCTCTTTTCTTATCTTAATCATGTCAATGATGCGTCGAAGTAGCCATGTTGACACAGATGAACATTTAGTTTCTGAAGATTCAGATGATATGTCTATTAATGACGTTCAATGTGGAGGGACTGAGATGAATGGATCAAGTTTTCGATCCAATGCAGATGCTATTTTACAACTTGATGATGAAGCTTTGTTTGGAATCATTAAAAAGCTTGTAAGTGTGTTTCTTAAATAATAATTACAATTACTCCTTTTTCATCTCATGATGATGCTGATATATTTTTTTCTATTCCCCAAGGTAGCAATTATTTTTTTGAATAATGGGAACATTTAACTATAATAATTTTTTTAGGCTTGCAATGGATTAAGGCAGATATTGTCAGGTTCCATCGGCCCTAATGCTAGAAGCTCAACTATTCCACGTGATGGTCTTGGTATTGGCACTTCTATCAAGGAGACTATTACTAGAATGGATGCATCTTCCTTTTCTGAGGTTATTGGCAAACTTCGTCCAGAAAAGAAGCTTCTTATCCAGGCATATGGATTTGAGTCATTGCTCAATTTTGATAATTGTGAGATACCACTTCCATTTGCCCGGTGGCTGGGAGATCATGTTGATGTTAAGAAATCTGAAATTGTTGTCAACAACATGTGTATTCCTCTGAGCCCCCAGCTGGTTCACGATGTTTTAGGCATCCCAATGGGAGGCAAAACAATTGCATATGCAAAGTCTGGTAGTGTGAAGCATGATTTTCTTAGTGTCATGGGTTTTAATTCTTTGCCATCCACTACGACTTGTGCTGATAATCTTTTGAATGATGCTTTATCTGATGATGATTTTGTCCGCAATTTTTTGATTGTGGCAATGGTTACTTTCTTATGTCCTAATTCAAACAATTGCCCTAGTACCAAGTATCTGCAACCTTTGATTGATGTCAAGGCTGCTAAGGAGTGGGATTGGTGCAGTTTTGTTCATTTTTGGTTGTTGAATGAGATCAAGAAATATAACTTACTGAAGAAGAAAGCAGCACATCCATCTATTTTTCTCGGGGGGTGCTTGTATCTGATATGTGTGAGTGGTTCTTTTTTTTTTGAATTTTATTTGTATTCAGTCTTTTAATTTGTTCCACTAATTTTGTGTGTTTACTGTTCTATACAGGTTGTGTATCTTGACTTTCTTGATTTCAGAAAAGAACCACTACCGTCTATTTTTCCTCGCATTAAAGTATGGAAAGGTGACATGATCAAGGATTACTCTGCTTCTGATTGTGTTGAAGGACAATTGTATGGCAAACATCAGGTAATTTTGTTTCTACTAACCTTCCTGTCCTAAAATTATTGTGGTGACATGATCTAAAATTTTTTTGTTTCTGTATCTCTAGGTCTTACAATTTAAATGTACGTGCTATGCTAAGAGGAATTCTGCAAGAACTCCTCCCTCCTGCAATATTGATGGATCCTACTTCAAGAAGACCTTGGCTGAATCTGTTACACCACCCTTATCTCCCCAGGTTAGTATTTAGATGCACATTTCTTTGCATCAGGGTATTGTATTTATATTGTGAATTTGCACTTTTCTTTCTTTTTTCTTGCTGGTCATTGTTCATGTTTTTATATGTTCTTTAATTATTAATATACTAAATTTTTCCTAGTGTTTCATATCTTGTTTTAAGCTATCTTCTTACTCATCTATTTTTGTAGTCATTGGATGATGTTACTGCATTATACCTAAAGCATGCGACTTCTTCCAATGAATTGGTTCCTGTACATGTTCAAAGTGCTATTTTGGATTTGTTAAGTTATTTTAGTCACCGCACTCAGACAAGTGAGATTCCTCGTAGCCAGGATGGTTCTGTTGTTGTTGCTCCTGCAGTTGTAAAAGAAATTGAAGCTCTTGCTGCTAAGTCACGTACTCTGAAAGTGAAGGTCATATTACTAAAATTGATGGGCATACACATCATGCTCATAATGATAGTGACAGAACATTGGTTGATGCATCTGTTTTAAAAAGTGGTGATCAGAAATTTGATGATGAAATAGCTGCTGGTAATAATGGTGTGCATGTAGCTAATGATAGTGCACCTGGTCATGCACCTGTTTGCACTTCTGAGGATGTCAGAAATGAGAGTGTTGCAGTTGTCCCTAAGGCGTTACAGGGTGGCAAGAGAATTGTACCAGTTCTTGAAAATCAAAAGGACACCTCTAGTTGTGACACTTTGTTATTATCGCCTTGTGAAGGGTATTCTAGTTCTGTCAAAGACAGCATCACTGATACAGAGATAATTTCATCCTCATCTCCCACTATATCAGATTCAGTTCAGCTGTCTCAAGGTAATTAGTCTATTATTACTTCTACAATCTATCATATATTTTTTTTTTTTTCTCTAACCACTTGTTTTTCTTTTTTCTATTATTTTTCCATTCTAGGTGGTTCACTGTTAAAGAGAAAAAGGGTTTCCGGTCCTATTACCTCAACTATTGGTTCTGCTGTCGCTGGACGTACTCGTTCACGTCGGTCATCTTTGTCGCCTGTTCAGCTTGCAAACCAACCTGCATTTGAGGAGGATCCAGAGGTATTTCTCAATTGGCTTCTCTACTCCCCATTTTTCCATAATGGTTTTGTTGACAAATATTTTTTTCCTATTTGTTTTGCATGTAGGCTATTTTGAGGAAAAAGAATAGAAGCAAAATAGCTACAAAGATGAGAGATATATGCCAAAATCTTACGAGTGCAGGTAATTCAATTGATGTTGGAGATGATAGTGTGACTGCAGGTAATGATACTTGTGCGAGTACAAAAATATTATTCATCCTCCTATTTGAATATTGTACACCTGATTTTCATGTTCTTGCAACATTTTTTTCAGCAACCAAGAGTTCTAGTTTTAGTTCTATGGTACGTGAAGATATCTCTAGTCATAAGTCTAGAGATCTTGAACCACCATATGTAAGTACCTATATTTTGTCTTCTGCTATCTTTTTTAATAAATAACTCTCTATTAACTATGTTTTTATTACTAGGTCAATGTTTCTTATAGAGGACCTAAATTGGATGCTTCTGAATATGCTCAACCAGGGACTTGGTTTGCCCAATCCATCTATTTACATTCTTGAAAAAAAAAGTTAATATGTGGGATTTTTATGTTCCACCATTTAATCTTTTAGATGAAGTTGATGGCTCTACTCATGTGGCTTCTCACAATGAGGTCAGCTTCTTTTTTTATTCGCCTGACTTATTTTCCGACTAATTGTTGGTCTAGAAATTGTTAATTGATGTCTTTGCTCATTGTTTCTTTAGAATTTGACTCGTTCAAACATCTGTGATTCTCAGAACAACGACAAAGGTCCTGTTTATGATAGAACACCCCCATGTTCTCATGAGAATCGTGATTGCACCCCTGCCGTTGTCCCTCTTGCTGCACTTGATACTACTGGCCATGTAGTTGTCATTGTATGTATCCCTTCTATATTATTGGAACATTTTATACCAAATTTTGTCAATGATTCAGTGTTAATTGTCCTTTTATTTATCTTATTCATTTGTAGAGTTCACAGGATTCACCTCCTATTCATGTTTCTAGTCATCATGGTAATGAATCTGATGTTGTCATTACTGGAGAGAGGCAATTCATTGACAGCTGTAATAGAATGGCACAAGAGGTTGACAAGATTTATGATGTTAATGATGTATCCTGTTTTCATAAATGTCAAAGGATTGGATTTAATCTTGGCAGCTCATCAAAGGGTAAAATTGGTAAATCTCGTCGTCGTAGGCGTATTGTTCAGCCCAATTCTTATTTTAGGGATTTTCAAGTCAATGTCTGCAATGCAAAATTTGCTGTTCCTGTACCTGAGAGACAGGTTTATGAATGTGTCTTGTTTTACTCTCAATTCCCGAGGCGTGCCAGGTGATTATTCTTATTTTTTATTTTTCTAGTTTGTAATCTATAGTTTCCTAAATCTGTAGATAGATATATATTTTTCAATTCGTAGTTTTATTCTAACTTTTCTTTTTTTAATCTCGAGACCAAGTCATCAATTATGATAATGTTCGTGTCACTTTTTGAGGAGTTTGGATCTTCTATGAGGCGTAGCGAAAAAACATATGTGCATAATCATGTGGTCAATGCATTTTGTAGAAAGCTATTTAAAGACAAGCACCCAAGCGAGTCACGAAAACATTTCTTCTTCTCACCTGTTGGTGTAAGTCTGTTCATGTTGCTTTTCCTTCTTCCCTTTTTTATCCATAATACACTTGATTACCTGTTAGCTTTTCTCATATTTTCCCTGATTGAAATTTTTGTAATTGCAATTTTGTTATCCTTTTGTCATTATGTTATAGGATTATCTTATGAACCATCGGCACGAAGGCAACAAAAAGCTACCTACATGACAACTGTGAGAGATGCTTTAAGCTTGCCAATGGAAGCTTTAACTTCAAGTCATCGATTTTTGTGGGTCAATGCTTATTTTTTTTTCTTCATCTTTTTTCAGTTTCTCCATTTAAAATGTCCTATTTTAAAAAGTTTTATGACTATTTTTTTTATTTTCTCGTGCAGCTATTTTTTTTCCAATATTTCATGACACACATTGGTTTGTGTTCGTTGTTGCTCTACGGGATGGATACTTTGTTTTCCTTGATTCATTCTTTGATGAGGACAGTTTATATCAGAAGGAAGTTAGAGACATTCTTGTAAGTTTATCTCATTTTTTCTGCACATGATGTATATTGTAAGTGTAGCTATAATTTTGTTTTTTATGTAGATTCCTAATTTCTTGAGAGCATGGGATGAGTTCATCCACTTTGTGATTGGAATTTTCACGAGTTTGTTGTTCATTATCTTTGCTGTCCCTCAACAAGATAGGAATTTTGTTCCTAGTAAATTTGATGATGGCATCTTCGTGATGAAGTTTTTGGAGCTTTGGGACCCTTGCATTAATATGGTTGTTCAATTTTAGTCAAGCAATATTCAAGAACTTAGAATGCTACTGGTCAATAGTATGATATTTAGCAAGCACAACTTATGTAATGATGCGAAGAATCTTGTTTGTGATCACAAAACAATGGTTAGAACTCTTTTGCACAACTTTTCTTTTGAATTTTCTTTTTAATCCATCTCTGTATTTTTAATAGTATTCCTTTACTTTTTCCAGGTTGGCGTTGAGGAATTCAGCAAGCTGTCGACCTTTAAGTTTGTATTAGTTGTAGCTTTGTTATTAGCATACCATAGTGATTTTCCATTGTAGAGTGGTTTATTTTGTTATCTGTTTGGGTTTATGATGGAGAGATGATGTTGCAAAGAATCTTGTTTGTGATCACCAATCGGTGGTTAAAACTCAGTATTGTATCACCATCAAATCCAGATGGAATGATGGCTTTTAAAAGCCCATAATGGTGCTGCTATAATTATGCTATACATGTAAAAGTCACACAAAGCCTTTTAATTAGGTTCTTGTTAATCGTTTAATTCCAAAAACTCATGTTGTTTTCTGTTTGCTTTTCGAATAATGTTCTCTTGCTCTTCATTTTTCCATTTTTTGTTTTTGATTTTCTCTTTTTTTTTGATGTTTTTTTTTGGGTCATGACCCATATGCATGTTATTCTCCTATTCTAACCACCTGTACCAATTGTTGTTATTGGAGATGGTCAACTATATACTCCTCTCAGTCTTGGCAGATACGGCAAAAGAAACTTGTAAGGTTAGTTCAGATGATTTTACTTAGATATTTTTGTGCTTAGAAATGTTTACTGGGACACTATTTGAACAATTAATTCTTTTTTGGACACCATTGTTATTTGCCTGTCTCTCCATCTTACTTGTTTGAGTAACTGATACTCATACGTATGTATGTGTGCAGAACTACCTGATCAACATTGCCAAGGTGATCTTCTTGAAGCCTAGGCCTCAATTCAGGTCATTCAAGTAAGATGTTGTGAGCTAGTCTTTGCTCCCTATTCATTTTGCTATGCTGTGTTGGCCTTGTATGGTGGGCTAACTGCTATGGGTTGAAGGTGGGGCTTTGAATGATCAGCTTTCCTTGGTCTGTGTGTGTCTGTTGTTGTATTTGAGTACTATTAGTTTAGTTTCAATGCATAGAGGAACTGTCCTCTGTATTTGTCTTTTTGTGTATTTTTCTGCATGTTTGTGTTCTTTGTCATTTTGAAAATGTAGAGGAACTGCCCTCTGTATCAGTTTAGCTGCAAAATACAATGCACTTAAATTTTCAACTAAACAGAGCATTCTCATTTTTTAATCTTATGCATCATCATATTGCACCAACTTAAGAGCAAATTTAATAGTTGTTCGTAACAAACCTGATAGGAAATAAAATTTCATCTACTAAAATAGATAAATTTACTGAATAATTTATGATATTTGATCAATAACATTTTTCACTAATCATGTAATGTTGAATGCCTTCTCATGCCCTCACTAGTTGGTATCTGATGTCTTGTAGCTTCACTTGTTCTTCTTTGTTATGCCCCCACACTTCCTGTTTCAAATTTGAATTAAATTATCAATTTCATACTCAACATAAAAGCATAAATAAAAGCATATGATTATTTTTGTTATTGTCCCTGCATCTTACCTGTATTTGACTTCCTTCCACTGTTTTTCTTTTTTGTTGTTGGCATATCCTTCGTTGGGTTCATACATGTTGCCCTGTTGTGTTCATGAGAGCCACAGTTACTACATGTTATTTGTTTCTTTGTCCTCACTTGCTCTGCTACTGGAGCCAACCGTTTGCTTTTTTGGATGTTTTTAGGCCTTCCTCTGCTCGGAACCACATCAGGGTTCTTTAGTGTATCCATCTTGCTGCCCTGAATATGCGGGTTCATGGGCATTGGCTTTTCCCCTGTCTCTTTGTCGTTGTTTGTCTCCTGGCCTGTATTTTGTTGAACAGTTGTATTCTGTTGAAGGATAACTGTTTGTGGTGAAACTGCTGATGTTGACGTGATATTTATTGTTATGCTTCCATCATCTTTATTGTTTCCTCTACTTTGATCATTCATACTTACATTTTCATTTCTGATTGGTATTTTCCTCACCTCAGATTGGGCTCTATCAAGCTCTGATAGCAAGCAATTAGTTCTGTCAAGTTGCAAGGATGCCTCTGAAGCAATGTACATGAACTTTCTTGACAGTAAGTTGTATCTTAATATATTGCTGCTTCCTCTCAGATCTGTTGGAATCATTGTATTCATGTTCCTGACTTGTTTTTTCTCCATTGGTCTCCACCTATTTATGAAATACTTCTCAGGCAAAGTGTGCTTGTTCAACTGGATGAGGGTTCTTAGGATGTGTGCACATAGTATGCCATCCTTTTCGAATCGAGCACATATGCAGACATAGTTTTCTTGTGGCAGATCAACTAGTACCAGGTATTTTCGTGGTCTAACCTCCTTTTCACAATGTTCTGGAGATTTATATATCATATATACCTTATCCTTGTCATGTTCTTCTGCCACATACTTTCCTGTTGTTTTGAGTAGCTGTTGGAACCTATAGAATATCTGGGTGTTGTAGTAATCTCTGGCCTGCCTTTCAAATGTATATGTTGAGTAAAGGATTGCCTTTTCTTGTGCTTTGTTCTTGTCCCTTAGATTTCCTTTTTCATCCATATTGTTCATGATTCTATCATACTCTTTCATGAACATAATCAAGCTAGATGTTGGTCCAACATTGTCCTTAAATATTGCATTAGTACCCTCACTTCTAGATGTTGAACATATGAAGGGGAAAAAGTTGTGTTTGAAGTACACTGGGACAAATCTATGTCTGTTCTCATACATGACTTTCAGAAACTTCAGATGTTGTACTTTTTGTGTTTCCAGCATGTTGTTCCATAGTGTCTCAAACTCATCAATTGTCAATGAATTGTATATAATGTCATAGAAGTCACGTGCAAAGTCCTCATTCTTTGACAATGCAGTACCCAGAAACATCTCTGCCTTTGATACAATGTGGAATAAACAGTTCCTGTGAACTGTTTCTGGCAATTCCAATGCGATTGCTGATCTCATTGCAGCATCTTGATCCGTTATTATTGATTTTGGTGCTCTTCCACCCATGCAAACAAGAAATGTTCTAAAGAGCCATCTAAATGTTGGTATTGTCTCGTCACTAAGTACAGCCCCAGCAAATAGCATGTTATCGCCATGCCCATTTATTCCAACAAATGGTGCAAACTTTAGGTTGTATCTATTTGTTGCATAAGTGGTGTCAAAACTAATTACATCTCCATATTCTTCATAGATAGCTCTACTGTTACCATAAGCCCAGAATAAGTTCCTCACTTTGTTGTCTTCTCCTGTGTCAAATGCAAAGAAGAATAGTGGGTCTTCATTTTGTTTCATTCTCAAAAACTGTATCACTTGTGAGATATCACTCTCTCCACATTCTCTTAGCATCCTTGTTCTGTAATTGCTGATATCGGTCTTCACTATATTTGTGAACTGCATTCCACCCCTCAAGAATGATAAAAATGCTAGGATCTTTCTATTCGAACATTCAGCATAACGAATGTTCTTATCATAGCTTTTTCCTCTTCCGTGAAATGCCTATGAGATCGCAGATTTTTTGAAAGTTACGGACTTAGAAGGTTGTGGTTGTGCTCAAGATTGAGTCTAGTAACAACCCATACATTGTTTCTCAATGTGATAACCATTTCCGCTGGGCAATTTGTCTTATCAATCACCTTGCATCTCTTTTTTCTTGCAGCTGGAGTTGGTGCAGCCTCATCTGTGTTCATACTGTTATTTTTCCTTTTTCTAGATGTTGTGCTTGATTTGTACACCGGCTTTTGCTGTCCACTTGATTTCTGCTCTTGTTGTTTATCGGTTCCTCTTAGCTGGCATTTGAAAGTCATTCTGGTCACTTGGCCCATCATTTTCTTGTCTCTTGAGTGGTAGTTGTGAGCCATTACAATTGAGAATCCAACAATCAAAGCATAGTTGTTGTAGAATTTGTATGCCTCGTCTGATGATTCAAACTGCATATCTATTCTTGGAACATGCTGGCTTTCCCCCTCTTGACTGAGTGTAATAGCTGCCTCTACGCTCTCATTATGCTTGAACATTTCTATGTCTTCTTCAGTGATGTCTGTCCTTTGGTTCTGTTCCAAGTTTGAATCTGTTACTACATAGTTCATAGGAGCTTCGATGGTTTCATTAGCAATTGATCGTCCCAAGTTAACAGGAGCTTCATTGGCTTCATTAGCAATTGATTGTCCCAAGTCTGAATCTGCATAGTTCATATGAGCTTCAATGGCTTCATTAGCAATTGATATGTGTGTTTCTTGATCTAGAGTTATTTCATCATTCTGTTGTCCTCCTTGATCTGCATTTTCTGTAATAAAACAACATGTGCCACCATTTGTTGCATAAGGAGTTGACTGAGGTTTCTTCATTATTGCTTCTTCATACAAACGTTCAAGAAACTTTAAGCTGCTCTCTGTCTTGTGCAGGTCATCACTATTTGGGCCTTGGTCTTCAGCAGGACACATAGATATATCGATTGGATGCTCTTCTGTGTACAGTCCATTCATTGCTGATGGGTATTCATCACATCTGCTTGTTGTGACATGCATACTATTCTGCTTCATAAGAAGGCAATCATGTGAGTACTTCCTTAGAATTTGTCAGATCTTTTTATTTTTCATTTCTATTTGTCACGTGTTTTTTCTTACCTCAAAAATGTGATCAAAATCTTCTGGAGCTTCCACCATATGCATAAATGAAGCAACCGGAGCCTGTGTTGACACATTAAAGAAATGATTGAATGCTTAAGGTTTTTTTTTGTTTGTTGACAACTATTTTAAATTAGGTGTAACTATACCTCATACATCTCCATGAAATCCATATCGTTCTTTGGGTTCTCCTTGGCAAAGAAATGACTGCCAATTCTGAATCTCATATTGTGAATTTGACATTTCCTCCTGTCCTTGCCTTCTCTCCTATTTTCATAAGGTGATATAATATCTCCATAAGCATTTCATATGACACAAGGCAAAATATCTCAAATATATGTAGAACAGTAGGTTTCTTTTTTGCAACTTCTTACCTCAGTATTATCATTCTCCTTCCCATAGCTGGAAATGTGTTCTTGAAGTTTTGAAGCATCAAATGCCTTCATAAATTAAAATATAACTGCATAAGTAACCAAGGAACCTTCTAATAGGCACACCATTTTTTTGGTGTTGACATGCATTAAAATTTCAAATTGGAATGAACTATAAATCATACCTCAACATAATTTGTGTATGTTGGTCCTTCTTGTGAATTTCTTATTTGTTCTAAGATCGATGATGTGTATCCTCTAGCTGGAATTATCTGTGGGTAGCTTATCACACCTTCCGTTTGCACTTGATCTTGTTTCGTTTTTACTGTCCCGATGAATGTATTACCACTAGTCTCCTGCACTTAAAAGAGGGATCACATCAAAGTTGTTTTCTAAGTCGATAGGCTTCATCATTTTAGCAGTTTTCATTATCCAGTGCAGCAGTGCTAGACATGCATAGGGTTTCGTAGCTAAAATATGATTTTTCGCCTGGTGTTTCTCTGTGCAAGGTAGCCACTGTTACAAATACAGCATAGGTAGGACTAGTATCAACCCTTATACTGGTTACAAAACTTGCTCAACAATTCTACTACCTAGCAATATTTTGGCAGCCACAAGTCTTGTTTGCAATCATATTTTAGTTATAGCTTTGGTCTGGCAAAGAAAACAAATATAGGCAGCCACAGTCACTACTAGCTAGGGAAAGTCACAAATTTTGAGGGACAAAAAACTATATGTGAAGCTAGCAAATATAGCGTTTATTGAAGAAAGATCAAACTGCTTGTTTGCCACTGCAGACTAAACAATAAACCGAGTAATTTTCTAAATAAACTTGCATGTCAGCTGCTCAGTAATTTCTAAAAAAACTCACCTAACATTTGCTTATTAATTTTTTGATAAACACATGTACAGGTGAATGGTACAATCCATCAGGCATCACCGTTACAACCTTTGCTTTGTTTACTGTGTGTTAGTGTTACAGCAAATGTTATTTTGTTTGTTTCCCAGCTTTTACATACATTTTTTTGTGCAGGTAATAATGAGGATACCTAGTTATGATTAGTGTGACCAAGTTGTGCATGTGCAATCTTTTTTTCCAAAAATGATGTGCATATGTATATGTTTGTATAATGACTAATGAGATTGTTTGTATAATGAATAATGAGACAAACAAACCAGAATTACAAGGAATGATTAGTTGATCAAGATGTAGTATACATCTATGAGAAGCACATACCAAAGTTCTCTTGCACCTCATTTCCTGCACATGTACAGACTCTCTGCTAGCTTCCCTGCCAGCCGGGTCCCTCCTGTTGTACGTGTTCTGCAAGATTTTCACAAATAGGAGTTGTTTGACTTCTCGTTGTATTATTTTTGTGAATGAATCTGATTCTGTTTTACATGTTCTATAAAGGGATAGTAGTTATTTTCCTTTTTTTTTTTTTTACATATTTAGTGTTTTACAATAGAAAGGTATAGTATCTTTGCAGATCTAGAGGACATTGGGGCACAGAAGCAATAAGCACGAGACATGGATCGGTGCTCTATGAAGTTGAGATGAGCAAAATAAAGTGAGAATAGAAATCTCACCTGATCTGATGTTTTTGCGCCAGGTTGGTTGTTTCTCCAGTGTTCTTCCATCCTTTCCCTCCTCTTGCTTTTCTGGACTTCTTCCTCCATCGGTGTTCTTTTTGTTTTCTTCCGTCGATCTGGGATTTCCTTTTCTATAGCCGAGTTTGTTATTTTGGCGGCTAAGATGCGTGTGATGTCCCGCCTGGGTTTTCCATCTCCCTCCTTCCTTTTTCATTCTAGTCGTCTAAATTTATGGCCTGTACAGTACTATTTTTTAGCCCGCTAAAAAATTTAGAAGTCTGCAACAGCCCAACAACAGCCCACAACAGCCTAGCAATAGCACACGATAGTTGTGAGCCCATGTAAAATTCAGACTCTTACAGAACATAAATAGTACAGCGAAATATAGCCAAAGAAAGCCCATGGGCCTGTTAGGTGTCATCTTGTAGTCTAGGCTGGTGTCTGATGATTAAGCAAACTATCAGTCACTTCTAACAAAACAGGCGAACAGAAACGTTGACTGATGGATAAACAAACAATCAGTCACCTGCCACGGAGACAGACCCAAATCATAAAACAAAAATTCTTCACTTAGATTCATCAACAAAATTGATGGTTATTTTTTTTTTGAAGAAAACAAACTAGATGATTATGTGTACCCATTGACATTGCATTAGAAGATCATTCATATATCAGAACCACCTTCGGATTCATGTACAAATGCAATGTAATTTATCTCTCTACGTTTATAGTCTGTTTCTAAAATGTCTGAAAGGTGACACCATGCTCACAGATCCGATCATTGATCCACAAAGCTTGTTTGATGAGCAGCCATCATTTATCAGTGTTGATGCCAATATATAGATTCTCCCTTGTCTTGCTATTCTCCAACCATCTACGATGAGCCTAAACAGAGTCCTGCATCGATGAGCGAGCCTAAACACAGCCCCAACACGGACGGCATCGACGTCGCGGAGTCCACGGGGCCGTGACCGCAAAGGCCGGCGCGTTCGCGGCAGGTGGCGGACGTGGCGCTAGCTGGACAAAGGCGCGGATCAGCCACGCGCAGAACCGGTTCCGGATCAAGACGTGGCAGCGCGGCGCCGGCTACGTCCGCGCCGTGCGCTTCGCCGACGTCGTCGTGGACGCCGTCGACCACCCCATCGTCATCGACCAGTTCTACTGCGACGTGCAGCCCCGGGGCGGCGGCGGCAGTCCCTGCGCCAACCAGACCTCCGCCGTGGCGGTCTCCGACGTGTCGTACCGCAACATCAGCGGCACGTTGCGCCGCGCCGAGGCCATCAGGTTCCCCTGCAGCGACGCCGTGCCTTGCACCGGGATCGTGCTCAGGGACATCGACCTGCGCCGCGCCGATGATGATGGCGAGGTGCAGACCGTGTGCAATTGTGCTGTTGGGTTCGACTGCGGCCGCGTCCAGCCTGCCGCCGACTGCCTCCGCAGCAGCACCTGCGGCGGCGCGCCTGATAAGCACCACGACGACGACGAGGAGGATAAGCAGGGGAAGGACGAGGAGATCGTCATGCACACCGAGCTCTGATGAGCAAGCAGCTCCAAGTGCAAGCAACCAATGGCCGTCGCGCTCGTTCATCCAAGCTTCGCTGCTAGTACTGCTCCTGCTAATGCAAGCCCTTTTGACAGTAAAAAGTCTGTTAATTAACAGGCAGTAACCCTACCGTAATTTATTTTTATTTAGAGTTAAATGCACCAGAGACCTCTGAACTTGTAAGGAGGTGTCATATAGACCCCTGAACTTTGAAAGTGTATTTCTGGGCCCCTAAACTTGTTAAATGGTACACCACAGACCCTTAAATTTTGAAAATATATGTCTAGCCCCTGAAATTGTGAGCGTATGTCATATAGGCCCTTATAAACAGTAACTTTTAATATTTTTCAAAAAAAAATAGAGCTCCAAATTAAGAAGGAGGCAGATAACGCGCGACCCATCGCGCTGGACGGAGAGCGCGCGACCCACCTGGCCACCTCGATGTGCTGGACGCGCCTCAGCACCCACGCGACTGGCTCGCTCCCCTGTCCGCACCTTTTCTATTTTGGGCCGACCCAACCACCTGTTGCCAACTAGCCGGGAAAAAAAAAACCTGCTTTTCCATCTGCATGATCCACGTGTCCAGGAAAATAAGGTCCAAAAGGGCGCAGTCCAAGGTACGGTCGAAGACACAACATGCAAAGTGTCACGTCAGGCCAACACATGCTAGGAAATCAAAACATTTAATTTAAATTGCTTATTGAACGGTGTTTTTATTTTTAATTTTGTCTGCACTGTGGTCTACATGGCGAGGGGAATAAAACTAGACCCCAACTCCATATATTTCGAAAATTTTATTCTAATAGTAATTTAGATGTAAATATATGTGGAGATGCATCAAAGAAGTTAGTACCATGAAGTAACTAAAGTTGCTACTAAAAACATATTATAAACATCAGTCCTTGTTATGGAATGTAACACCCCCAGTGTTTACGTTAACCTAAACCCCACCATGTCATCATATTATGCATTAAGCATCATATTTATTAATCCAATGATAATGCAATTAGCATATGATCATATGCATCATTAAGTTGATTACCAAGCATAAAGTGCCTTGGTGCATTTCATGGTGTTAATGATCCTTGCATGATTAATGTTTTGTCTTGTATGTTAAGCATGTGGTTTGTTTTTAACCATATTTTACAAGTCAAATTATGGCAAGGAAGAATCAAAATTGGCATTTGAATTCAAATCCCAACCCTAAGTCAATTTGGCTAAGTGTTGGAAATTGAATATCATTTTCAATTTTGAGGAGTTAATCATGATTAATTTTGCAAATAAAAGTTGTTCTAAACTTTGGCACCATTTCAAAGTATGAATTTTGTACTTTGAAAGTATGCCATTGGTTGGGTTTGAAAAGTACCACAACATCATTAATTAATTGCCCAAAGATTTAATTTGAAAATCCTTTTCAAAAGCTTCAAATTCAAGGTGTTTTTACCCCTTTCTCAATTCCATCTCAAAATATTCAAAATTTGGGAAAAACTTCCAAAATACAGTTTGTGCATCTATTTGAGCTCTACAAGTTTGGTATATAAAGTTTTTCAAGTTTTTGAATAAAATTTAAACTAATTTTAAAAGTTCTTTAAATTGGGAATTATCCCCTTTTGATTTTTAAACTCCAATTCAAAATCTATTTGGTTTCATGAAAAACTTTCTAAATAAAAGTTGTAGATCTTGAAAAATGGAACAACTTTTATTTTTGGAGATTTTCATCTTTTATTCAAAATTTGAAAGTAATTTTGAAATCCCAAAGTTTAGAATTTATTCCCTTTTTCAAATTCAAACTGTATTTTCAAAAATGTTTAGAATTTGTCGGCCCCTAATTTTTAGGGTCCACCGTGCATCATATGTCGGTCCCTGGATCGATGGGCGACACGCACAATTAAACAAGATTGATATCAAAAAGCATACTTTTATTGCTCTTTGGGAAAACATGATACATTGTTCGGGTTTACATAGCTTGGGTCACTAGCCTTATAGTATATATCAGAGTTTTAAGACAGCGGTTCTATATTATCGTGGCTCCATTCCTACAGGCAACTCGGAGTGCAGACAAAACCCTAGCTATTCCTATATCGCGATCATCGTAGTCCTAAGCGTAGTCCTAGCGTAGCATCTTCACGAGGTCATGCAGCTCCGTCTTCATGTATCCTTCGGTGTCCTATCCTCGTGTAGCTCCAGTAGTCCATCCTGGTGTAGGCTCTCGAGCGGCTTCATCCTCGGATATACTCCTGCAGCTTCCTGTCTAAAAACATAGGGAGAAGGGGGTTGAGTACTTACGTACTCAGCAAGCCCTAACTTTGGGTGGATGGAGGTTAAATGTGTAGTAGTTATAATTACAGGTTGGGCCCTGGTAGGGTATTCATCATCCTCACCAGTTCCCAAATTAAGTTATGGTTACCAAATCATTAATACGTCTTACCAGATTATCCATTATTGTTGTAGTCTAATCATAGCGTCTCATCCCGGCATCTGCCCATTCCAAGGACGTGGCTATTCGAATAGATTCAAGTAAACTCTGCAGAGGTTGTACACTTTTCCCCACACGGTAATTACGATTCCTTCCATGATCAGTGGTTAGAAAAGAATTACCGAGATCTCGTACCCGATAGTATGCATTTCTTAGGGATCCATACATTTCCACTACGGCGCGGGGGGTTGGGGAAAAAAGTTAAGCGGGGGAAGACCACTCTTCTTCCTACACCTAACCCGGACATGGAAGCTCTCTCGCAACCCATGCCCTCACACACTTTGTGGAAGATCACTTAGCATCCACACTTAGAACATATGAATATATGTATATAGCTAGCAAATGTGCACCCAACAATTTTACGTGGAAGATCACATAGCGTCCACGCCCAACCAGACCATGGAAGATCACATAGCATCCTACGCCGTCTCTCTGCTCTACCGTTTGCCTACACCGGCCTCCTAAGTGGAAACATACTTCAGCCCCTAACGGGGGTGTGAGACCAAGTCTACCCATATAGGCGTGTGGGCATGCGAAATATATCACACGAGGGATGAATAAGAGACTATGAACCGGTCCTTAGGGGTGACTAAAACAGTATCTCCGACGGGATATCCTTCGCATAATATCCGCCAAGTAATCTACACTTAGATTACCCCTACCCGTTCAAGTCATAGCATATATAATCACTTTATCCGGTTATCTCATGATCACATTATCACATCAGCTCATTAACAATTATCATATATTCTTTAGTAAAGGATCAATTTATAATTAAGATAGAAGAGAGGTGGAAATTAGGACTTGCCTCCGTTCGGCCGACGAGTATATCCAAGGGTCTTGATTCCTTAAACTTGTCTCCAGTGTCTTGGTGTAGCGGTACTTCGCCTTGGTGTAGTAGTAATCCTTGAGTCTTGACATCACCATGCTTCGGGGATCCATCGAGTTCTTGTCGTCTTCTAGTCTACGCGATCTATTGCTTGACAAACAAGAGGGCAAAACCAACAATGCATACATAACAAGCATAATTAAGCAAGCACGATCAACCAAAACAAGAAGGGGGATCCTAACGGGGTCGGTTGTAGGTGATGGAAGGGTTTATTCTAAGCCTACCATTACTAGGTGAACTCGAAATAAGAGGTAGGTAAAGATTATCTATCCAACAAGATAGCTCCTGCGGACTGAGCTAGCGTGGTGTGGTTATTTAATGGAAAACCAGACCATATTATTATCCTTCACTATTATGTGAACCTGAAAGGAGAAAGCTTGACCAAGTCATCATAGACGGCTTGGCCTACTTCTATAGGTCCACTGGGGTTTGGCGGGGTTAACTAGACGGGTTTACGTGGAGATAGGGTCTAGGTGGTTAGGTACCGGCATACGTACTTATATACTCGTACGTAGTGTTTAGGCTAGCTATAGATAGGTGGTGGCTAAGGTTAGTGGCACATATGCGTATACATATATGCCTAGGGTTTGGTTAGTGACGCACACGCACATGCATATGTATGCGCCTAGGGTTAGGTTAAGATATAGGGTGGAGGGTAGGGTTAGCCATACATAGGTATATGGTCACATATATATATATATATATATATATATATATATATATATATATATATATATATATATATATATATATATATATATATATATATATATATATAAATATAATTATATATATACGGACTTACCATGTATGCGTAATGCGTATATACAGGGTTAGCTAGCACTACAGATGATTACGGTTAGCATTTATATTAATTTAGCGGGTTAGCACTAATTATAAAAGAAAGAGAAACAAACAATTATTACTAGAATTTAAATGGGCACCAAAAATAGGAACAATTATGTAGATAGATGGGGCATGATTTTAGAAGAATTTTTGGTGGAAGAATTTACGGAATTGGAAATAGAGTGGAGGAGATATGAATTTCCAAAATTTAATTGGGATAAAGGAAGAGGGAATATGCTTTGGAAATTATTTCTGGAAACTGGATAATAGAAATGAGTGTGAAAATATTGTGTGGAGTCTCGGGTGTACCTAGTTTATTTAGGATTTTTCTGGGAATTTTTCTATACATGGAAAATGTATTTTCACTCCTCTGTGTACGTCCTCCGGGTGCGCGTAGCAATTTTCAGGTTTGCCGACGCGTGGGTCCAGCTGATGGGGTCGGCTGTTGCTCTTGTCTTTGTGGACCGGGCCTGTACTATCTTTGTGGTTTAGCCTGCTCCACCTCTTGGTCCATGTGAAATCGGTGCATGGAGAAAAGGAATGGAAGAGGTAGTGTAGCCGGTGGGTCCCATTTGGAGGTGACGTGGCGCCTTTCCATTGGCCGTGTGGTGCAAGTGGGGATGTCGACATCCTCCACTCAACCATCCATCCATTTGCCTCTGTCCGTGCGTGAAGAGAAAAGGAGAAGGGGGAGTACTTCCTATGACGTGTGGGTCCCTTGACGGAGAGGTGGCCTATCCCCATTGGTGGGAGCGGCATTGGATGCTCGTCATCCTCATCCCGTCGTTCTGTCCGTCGTCGTCCTCCTCAGACAGGATAGAAGGAAGGGAAGGAAAGAAAAGAAGAGAGGGAGAGAGGGAGAAAGGAGGGGAAAGGGATGGAGAGCGGGGGAGGGAGCTCGGCCGGGCGGGCGTTCGGGTTTCTTCGCGGGGTGACCCCGGACTCCGGCTAGGCGAGTAGCAGGGGCGGCGCTGTGGCTGTCGTGGGTGCAGAGCAGGACGACAGCGTGGCGGGGGGGCAAGGCGAGGGCGGGCGGCCTTCGTCATGGAGAGGGGAGGGCGTTAGCGGGAGGCTCGGCTTCCGCGGCGGGGCGGCTGTTCCGAAAGCTGCAGCTGCCCCGGCGTGATGGTGGCCGAGCAGAGAGATGGGGGAGGAGGGAGAGCTCGAGAGGAAGAAGGACCGAGCTCGAGCTCCACGGGCGACTTCAATGCGGTGGCCATGGTCGGCTATTTATAGCCAAGCTAGGTCGGTTCCGAGAAAATATCTCGGTGACCGTTGGAGCTCGCCAACAATGGAGCTCGAGCTGGACGACGGATTTCACGGAGGAGATAAGATCGGCGACGCCAGCAACAGGGCAGAGAGAGGCGGTTCATGGATATATTTTTGGGCAACCACGGCGGATGCGCTTTGCGACATTGCGAGGGAAGGCGGTTCGGCACGGTGGATCTGTGATATCTGCGCGCCGTCTCAAGGTAGAAGACGATGATGACGACTGGGACCCGCGTGTAAGTGGGAGGGAAGGAAGGAGCCATTGCTGGGCCGGATGGCTTGGCCCATCGGGCGAAAAGGAGAGAGGGAAAGGTGAGGTGGGCTCGGTTGGGGCAATTGGCCAGGTGGAGGGAGGAGGGAGGCAGGCCGCGTTCGGAGATGGGGAAAAGGAGATTGAGCCCGGTTCCTCCTTTCCAATTATGAATTCCCTTTCTAATTTTCAGAAATAAACTAAGGCATATATATGGGAAATGAGGATTTATTTAGAGGATGAAAACGTGGGGAGTTTGTAATATTTAGAGAGGGAGGTCAGGGGTTTTCAAGGATGATGGTCGATGAATTTATTTGGGTGGAAGTTCAAAGAATTTGGGAGAGAGGTCAAGGAGGATTTATTTGGTGCCTAAAATAAACTCTAGAAAGCAATCAAGCAAACAACACAAGCAAGCAAGCATGTCAAGCATTCAAACAAACATGGCAAGCACTTATGTCAAACAACAATGCATATGGTGAATTTTGATGCAACGGTTTTAGAAAAAGTTTTTTTTTTTTTAAATACGGTTTTGTGGAAAATAAACTAATCAAATTTGTTGTAAATTATAAAAAGTTCAAATTTTTAGTGATTTTTTAAAATGGTGCAAAAACACGGGTGTTACAAGTCTACCCCACTTAGAATGAATCTCGTCCTCGAGATTCGAGCAAACAGAGGGAAAAACCTAGGGAGGAGAGAAAAACTAAGGTGGAGAGAAAACTAATCGCGATTTCCTATTTATCTTACCGTACCATCTTCCATCTTCCCGAGAGGTCTTCAATCTTCTATCGATCTTGGATCCTGCGGGTTGTCTTGTCGTGCTTCTTAAGGTCTTCTTGTAGTATCCATGGTCATACCATCTTCTTCTTCTTCTAACAACTTCTAGGTCTTCGAGGGCTACCCTCTTAGAGAATTTGATTTTCCGGTGTTCTCAAATTTTTGCATATCACCCTTTTTATTCTTCTTCTCATCTAGAATTCCTCTTAAAATCGGTAACTTGTTCTTGACTTGTTTCCGCCCTCTCTAATTTATGGGGTCCGGGTCTACCCCACTTAGAAGATTTGCCCTAAATCTTCTATTATTAGATTGAGATATTTTCAGGCTGATATTATTATGGCCTCTTGGCATATCATGTTCCGATTCATTTCTATTTCATACCGCCTTCATTTGTTTAGGCGGCATTTTATGCATAAGTATGTCATTCAATGAGAAAAAATCACAAATATTTCGGGACCCGCGATCTCATTAATTCAAACATAACGGGTGTTACAATCATTAGGGGAGGAGGGAGGATGCAACTAGGCTACAAGTACATCTCCTAAGATAACTAATCCACCTCGTCGAGTTGGGTGGATGCGATCTGGTGTCGATGGTCCTTCTACTGGGGCTAGGGTGTGGGTTGGCTACTTCTCTTGGCGGTGGTTGAGTGAGCGGAAGGAGAGACTCGATGTCGTAGGCCTCCGATGGCGGCGGTGTGATCATGCTGCGAGGTCCAGTCTTCTTCTTTACGGAGGGTAGACGGGGGTTCCTTCCAGGATGACGGGCTCTTGCCCGACCATGGCGAACATCCTTCTTCGGGGCTGGGTGATGAGGTAGGCGTCCTTCGGTGTTGCTGGATGTGGCGGTCTTCGGCTTCCTTCAGGGGCTTCGGTGAGAGTGGTCTCGCGGCTTTCTGGCGGCTACGGGCTTGGGCGTGGCAAAATCCACTTGGAGCTTGCGGGGCGAAGATCTCGGCTTCTTCGGCTCGGCGAAGTTGCTTCCCTCGGCTCGGAGGCTTGTCGGTCGTGTTGCTCGTCAAGAGCAAGCGGGTAGGTGGCCGGGGAGCTTGACGGAGGGGTTGTCTTCTTGTCGTTCTGCGGGGCTTCCATGCGGGCGGTCCATCTTTGGTCGGTGCTTGTCGATGGGCGGGGAAGAATCTCATGGGGGAGTGCGGGAGATGGGCTCTTCGTAGATCGGCACAGGTATCGTAGGGCTTTGCGGGCGACGGCTTGGTAGGTGTCGGTGAAGCGAAATCCGGTTGCGGTCATACTCCGGCCTTCGGAGTGGTGGGGAAGTCTTCACTCTTGGCGATGTAGACGGTGACTTCCACGGCGGTCGGTGCCATGTTCCTCATACTCACGGCCTTCATACTCGGGCGCTCTTGGATGCCAAGTCTACATGGTGGTGTGGAGGAGCCGGGGAAAGCTTTGGGGTGTGGATGCAATAGGCTGGCGATCCGGACTCCGGCCATTCTTGGCTAGGGGTTTGGTGGTAGTGGTTGTGGGTGGATGGCAAGAAGTATGGTTGTGGAAGAGAGGTGGAAGGCTAGCAATGGGATGACCGGAGTAGGATGGTGAGTAAAGGTGGAGGGGGGTACTCCTTTTATCTTGAGTCGGAGTGAGGCTTGCATGGGGCGCTTTGACCGGGTCTTCGGTGTGCGGTGAAAGGAAGTGGAGCGGGTGTGGGTTCCACTACCGCGGTGGGATCTTGTGGCGGGGTGTAGCCTTGGTGATTTGTGCGGTGGCGGTGTAGTCTTGACGACCGTCTTTGGTGGTGGTCATTGTCGGTTGCGATGTAAATCCCGGAAGTGGTGGATGACTTCTTGGCTCCTTATCTCTTGATCTTGATACTAATTATGCCATTTTTTTTTCTCCAGTTCATTTCTGACGGTCTAAGCCCGTAATTGTCTAAAGTATCTTGGGCATATATGGAGTTTCCATGGTTTTCTTGTTATTTCAGTAATTATTTCAAGGCCTCATCTTTTGCCCTTTGGCAATATACTCTTTCTTTTCTTTTGGTAGTCTTCAATTGGTAGCACTTCTTTCTAGCTTCATCTTGGACAACTGGAATTGGTTGGCTCTTGAATGTGGGCTTCTGTGGGTGATTAGCATTAACAGTGGAGTGTGTTCGGCTTTTGTAGGTGGTCTGTCATGTACTTAGTGGGTTGCATGGGTATAGTTGATTCTTTTTTCGGCTTCAATGTTGAATAGTATTCCTGATCGAAGTGGTAGTTCAATAGTTGTTGGTTTTCATCTTGTCTTCTTGATAATCTTCTTCTAATGGTCTTTTTAATCCTCTCGGGTGATGGTTACCTGCATGTTAGTTTAAAATCTACCCTACGGGAAAGAGGACATAAGGGGAAAAAGCACAAGGTAACAAAAAGGATCTATTCCTAATAGATAGAGGTAGGGAGAGGAGAAAGCATAAGATGAGAAAGGGAGAGATCTACGGGGTATTTGTAACAAAGCAAACAAGATTCAAGAAAACAGTCAAGGTTTGTCAAGCAAGCGTATACTACTTTCGCGTAACCTATTATATAGGAGCACTCCAAGTTTGAACTCTATGCCACTCTACCTATACTACTCGAAATTTTAAAGGGGATGAGAGGAGTGAGAAAAGGCTGTTTTTGAAATAGAGGGTCAAGGTAAGGTGAGAGTCAAGGGCTAAAAGCAAGGTTTTTGAAAATAGTTTTTAGAAAAAGCGTTTCCACTAAAGTCCAACCTAAGGGTTTGTCTTACAGTCCAAGTATGGCTCTGATACCACTCTGTCGGCCCCTAATTTTTAGGGTCCACTGTGCATCATATGTCAGTCCCTGGATCAGTAGCTGACACGCACAATTAAACAAGATTGATATCAAAAAGCATACTTTTATTGCTACTGGGAAAACATGATACATTGTTCGGGTTTACATAGCTTGGGTCACTAGCCTTATAGTATATATCGAGTTTTAAGACAAATGGTTCTATATTATCGTGGCTCCATTCCTACAGGCAACTCGGAGTGCAGACAAAACCCTAGCTATTCCTATATCGCGATCATCGTAGTCCTAAGCGTAGTCCTAGCGTAGCATCTTCACGAGGTCATGCAGCTCCGTCTTCATGTATCCTTCGGTGTCCTA
Source organism: Chrysopogon serrulatus (assembly GCA_015844335.1). Classification (NCBI taxonomy): domain Eukaryota; kingdom Viridiplantae; phylum Streptophyta; class Magnoliopsida; order Poales; family Poaceae; genus Chrysopogon; species Chrysopogon serrulatus. Next base: position 56,786 of record JADLZL010001618.1, on the reverse strand, counting down.
TCCTCGTGTAGCTCCAGTAGTCCATCCTGGTGTAGGCTCTCGAGCGGCTTCATCCTCGGATATACTCCTGCAGCTTCCTGTCTAAAAACATAGGGAGAAGGGGGTTGAGTACTTACGTACTCAGCAAGCCCTAACTTTGGGTGGATGGAGGTTAAATGTGTAGTAGTTATAATTACGGGTTGGGCCTGGTAGGGTATTCATCATCCTCACCGTTCCCAAATTAAGTTATGGTTACCAAATCATTAATACGTCTTACCAGATTATCCATTATTGTTGTAGTCTAATCATAGCGTCTCATCCCGGCATCTGCCCATTCCAAGGACGTGGCTATTCGAATAGATTCAAGTAAACTCTGCAGAGGTTGTACACTTTTCCCCACACGGTAATTACGATTCCTTCCATGATCAGTGGTTAGAAAAGAATTACCGAGATCTCGCACCGATAGTATGCATTTCTTAGGGATCCATACATTTCCACTACGGCGCTCGGGGGTTGGGAAAAAGTTAAGCGGGGAAGACCACTCTTCTTCCTACACCTAACCCGGGACATGGAAGCTCTCTGCAACCCATGCCCTCACACACTTTGTGGAAGATCACTTAGCATCCACACTTAGAATATATGAATATATGTATATAGCTAGCAAATGTGCACCCAACAATTTTACGTGGAAGATCACATAGCGTCCACGCCCAACCAGACCATGGAAGATCACATAGCATCCTACGCCGTCTCCTGCTCTACCGTTTGCCTACACCGGCCTCCTAAGTGGAAACATACTTCAGCCTAACGGGGTGTGAGACCAAGTCTACCCATATAGACGTGTGGGCTGTACGAAATATCACCACGAGGGATGAATAAGAGACTATGAACCGGTCCTTAGGGGTGACTAAAACAGGTATCTCCGACAGGATATCCTTCGCAGTAATATCCGCCAAGTAATCTACACTTAGATTACCCCTACCCGTTTCAAGTCATAGCATATATAATCACTTTATCCGGTTATCTCATGATCACATTATCACATCAGCTCATTAACAATTATCATATATTCTTTAGTAAAGGATCAATTTATAATTAAGATAGAAGAGAGGTGGAAATTAGGACTTGCCTCCGTTCGCTGAGGAGTATATCCAAGGGTCTTGATTCCTTCGCTTCTGTCTCCAGTGTCTTGGTGTAGCGGTACTTCGCCTTGGTGTAGTAGTAATCCTTCAGAGTCTTGACATCACCATGCTTCAGGGATCCATCGAGTTCTTGTACGTCTTCTAGTCTACGCGATCTATTGCTTGACAAACAAGAGGGCAAAACCAACAATGCATACATAACAAGCATAATTAAGCAAGCACGATCAACCAAAACAAGAAGGGGGATCCTAACGGGGTCGGTTGTAGGTGATGGAAGGGTTTATTCTAAGCCTACCATTACTAGGTGAACTCGAAATAAGAGGTAGGTAAAGATTATCTATCCAACAAGATAGCTCCTGCGGACTGAGCTAGCGTGGTGTGGTTATTTAATGGAAAACCAGACCATATTATTATCCTTCACTATTATGTGAACCTGAAAGGAGAAAGCTTGACCAAGTCATCATAGACGGCTTGGCCTACTTCTATAGGTCCACTGGGGTTTGGCGGGGTTAACTAGACGGGTTTACGTGGAGATAGGGTCTAGGTGGTTAGGTACCGGCATACGTACTTATATACTGCGTGCGTAGTGTTTAGGCTAGCTATAGATAGGTGGTGGCTAAGGTTAGTGGCACATATGCGTATACATATATGCCTAGGGTTTGGTTAGCGACGCACACGCACATGCATATGTATGCGCCTAGGGTTAGGTTAAGATATAGGGTGGAGGGTAGGGTTAGCCATACATAGGTATATGGCCACGTATATATATATATATATATATTATATATATACCGGACTTACCATGTATGCGTGTATATATCAGGGTTAGCTAGCACTACAGATGATTACGGTTAGCATTTATATTAATTTAGCGGGTTAGCACTAATTATAAAAAGAAAGAGAAACAAACAATTATTACTAGAATTTAAATGGGCACCAAAAATAGGAACAATTATGTAGATAGATGGGGCATGATTTTAGAAGAATTTTTGGTGGAAGAATTTCTGGAATTGGAAATAGAGTGGAGGAGATATGAATTTCCAAAATTTAATTGGGATAAAGGAAGAGGGAATATGCTTTGGAAATTATTTCTGGAAACTGGATAATAGAAATGAGTGTGAAAATATTGTGTGGAGTCTCGGGTGTACCTAGTTTATTTAGGATTTTTTAAAGGGAATTTTTCTATACATGGAAAATGTATTTTCACTCCTCTACGGTAATAAATCCTCCGGGTGCGCGTAGCAATTTTCAGTTGGGTGACGCGTGGGAGTCAGGCTGATGGGGTCGGCTGTTGCTACTGTGCTGTGGACCGGGCCTGTACTATGCTGTGGTTTAGCCTGCTCCACCTCTTGGTCCATGTGAAATCGGTGCATGGAGAAAAGGAATGGAAGAGGTAGTGTAGCCGGTGGGTCCCGCTGGAGGTGACGTGGCGCCTTTCCATTGGCCGTGTGGTGCAAGTGGGGATGTCGACATCCTCCACTCAACCATCCATCCATTTGCCTCTGTCCGTGCGTGAAGAGAAAAGGAGAAGGGGGAGTACTTCCTATGACGTGTGGGTCCCGCACGGAGAGGTGGCCTATCCCCATTGGTGGGAGCGGCATTGGATGCTCGTCATCCTCATCCCGTCGTTCTGTCCGTCGTCGTCCTCCTCAGACAGGATAGAAGGAAGGGAAGGAAAGAAAAGAAGAGAGGGAGAGAGGGAGAAAGGAGGGGGAAAGGGATGGAGAGCAGGAGGGAGCTCGGCCGGGCGGCGCTCGGTTTCGGGCGGTGGTGACCCCGACTCCGGCTAGGCGAGTAGCGGGGCGGCGCCGTCGTGGGGGTGCAGAGCAGGACAGCACGACCGTTCGGGCGGGCAAGGCGAGGGCGGCGGCCTTCGCCGCGGGCAGAGGACTCCGGCGTTGGCGGTGCTCGGCTTCGGGCGTGCGCGCCGAAAAGCTGCTCCAAGTGATGGTGGCCGAAAGCGTAGAGATGGGGGGGAGGGAGAGCTCGAGAGGAAGAAGGACCGAGCTCGAGCTCGTCGGGGCGACTTCCAGCGGTGGCCATGGCCGGCTATTTATAGCCAAGCTAGGTCGGTTCCGAGAGAAAATATCTCGGTGACCGTTGGAGCTCGCCAACAATGGAGCTCGAGCTGGACGACGGATTTCACGGAGGAGATAAGATCGACGCCAGAACAGGGCAAGAGAGAGGCGGTTCATGGATATATTTTTGGGCAACCACGGCGGATGCGCTTGACGACATTGCAGGAAGGCGGTTCGGCACAGTGGATACGCGGTATCTGCGCCGTCTCAAGGTAGAAGACGATGATGACGACTGGGACCCGCGTGTAAGTGGGAGGGAAGGAAGGAGCCATTGCTGGGCCGGATGGCTTGGCCCATCGGGCGAAAAGGAGAGAGGGAAAGGTGAGGTGGGCTCGGCTGGCAGCTGGGCTGTGGAGGGAGGAGGGAGGCAGGCCGCGTTCGGAGATGGGGAAAAGGAGATTGAGCCCGGTTCCTCCTTTCCAATTATGAATTCCCTTTCTAATTTTCAGAAATAAACTAAGGCATATATATGGGAAATGAGGATTTATTTAGAGGATGAAAACGTGGGGAGTTTGTAATATTTAGAGAGGAGGTCAGGGGGTTTTCCAAGGATGATGGTCGATGAATTTATTTGGGAGGAAGTTCAAAGAATTTGGGAGAGAGGTCAAGGAGGATTTATTTGGTGCCTAAAATAAACTCTAGAAAGCAATCAAGCAAACAACACAAGCAAGCAAGCATGTCAAGCATTCAAACAAACATGGCAAGCACTTATGTCAAACAACAATGCATATGGTGAATTTTGATGCAACGGTTTTAGAAAAAGTTTTTTTTTTAAATACGGTTTTGTGGAAAATAAACTAATCAAATTTGTTGTAAATTATAAAAAGTTCAAATTTTTAGTGATTTTTAAAATGGTGCAAAAACACGGGTGTTCTGAGGAATTTGACTGAACTCCTTTAACCAAAGTTGTAGAGCATGAAAATTTGAGCAACTTCTGTTTTTGGAGTTTTTCCAAAGTCTTGATTCAACTTTTGAGAGTAATTTGAAAAAGGAGAAGAGAAGTATCCTCTGCTACAGTAACCAACAGGGAGGGGTGCCACCTTTGCTTCTCGCCCATCGCCGTGGCCATTCCAGTGCCATCGCCGGCTAAGCCGTGGCACCAACCACCTGGCTGGAGTCGCGAAGCCGCCAGGGCACCTCTCCATTCTCTCTCTGCTCTATATAAGCCTACACCGGACGTCAATTCTCGTCCTTTCTCCTTTGCCGCCGCCGTGCCGGACCTCTCCTCCACCGGTCAATTCGCGCTACCTTCTGCACTCTAGCTCTCGATCGTTTTACAGTAAGTCCGCAGCTCCTTTGCGCACTGCTTGAGCCCTCGGTTGCCTTGCCATTCCATCGGACTTGGTCGTATCGCCGTCTTCTTCATCAAAGCCGGCCGCCGGACGCCGTTGAGTCCGCTCGCCGTGTCAGCTCCCTCTGGTTAGTCTCATGCCTAACCAAATCTTGCCCCCAGACCCGCTATGAGCTCGTGATCAGCGTCGGTCTTACTTAGGTCTCCACAGCGTCGGTTCTTGGCGGAGCATACGTCTTTGCCCGCCCATGGCGCCGCCGAGCTCCGTCCCCACGTAGCCAGCTCTCTCCAGCTCCCCTCCGGTCAAACCAACCTCACCACTCGCTCCGCCTAGCCCCAGTGAAGATCACCGGCCAACCCGTTCCATCTCTCTACGCCTCGGTACGGAACGCCGCCGTGCGCCACGAGCAAGGAAGGCCGAGCCGCCTTTGTCGTTGATTCTCCTGCTCCGGTTACCAATTGAGGCCGTGTTGGTGCTCATCGTGTTCGCCCGGAGAGGAGGCTGGGGTTACCGTCGGCATCGCCGCCGGCCTCGCCGTCGGCGAAGCTAGCCCGGCCGGCGGCGCCGCCCCCCTGTCAAACGGAGAAAGAGAGAGGTGGGAGGAGAAACCGACGGGCCGGGCCCCTTGTCGGCCGAGAGAGGGGAGAAGGCAGCCCGCACACGCGCACAGGGAGTGGGCGCGAGCTGGGCCGTGGTGGGTTGGGTTGGGCCGGACCTGCGGTCCAACAGGGAGAAAAGGTTTTCTTCTTTTTCTTTTATGATTTTAAATGCTGATTCTTGTCATTTTCATAATTAAATAATTTGGGCAATTAAAAATATGACAAAAATATATTTGTGATCCTCATGATGTATAGTTTCATAGAAAAATGTGTGTGTGCAGCATGTTAATCGCTTTTGTCATGTTTAATAATTGCATGCTTTAATTAATAAATGCATAGTGTTTGATTTTTTGTAGAGTAAAGTATTAATCCAAAAGTCATAAAAATTTAGGAGTAAGCTTTTCATGCTAAAAGTGACCTCCAATAAAATTTATGCACTGTTTTGAAGAAGTTTGTTTTAATAACTATTTTTCCACCTTGTTTAATGACCACAAAAATGATTAATAAAATAACCATTAATTGATTAGTTTTCTAATTAAAATGTTGGATGAAGTTATGGTATTGTTTGAAGTCCATGGATCAGCAAAACCTCCCTGGTCCAAGGCATGATCATGTATAGTGATATGTAGAGTTGCTCACATGTTTACATAAATAATAAATACCTAAAGTAATTAGTTATATGCTTCACTTAGGTTGATTCCCTTTTGGTATGATTTGAAGACCATGAACCATTACTACTCTAATGATTCGTGGCTTAATTGTGTGGTGTTACTAGTGGTTATCATCACATGTGTAGTAGTAGTAAGTAAGTAAACCAATGGCTTGTATATTAAATTTGATATGTCTTGTTAGCTTAACATGATGAGTAGTGTAATAATTAGTAAATGCCTAAAGTAATTAGTCATTATCACATGTATAGTAATAGTTAATTAGTTAGTAAGTGTAATTAGCGGCTTTCAACAAATGTAAAATGGTTAATAAACTAGAAGTTAGTTTTAATCACTTTAGTGTTGCTTGATTTTGGGATTGAGTGATGACCCTAGGTCATTAACCCTAATGACATTCGGCAATTCAATTATGTTGATTGCGTAGCTTTACCTGATGTTGTCGCAGTGGCTACCTGTGGTTCCTTTAATGCAACTTTACCGTGAAGGAAAGCTGTACTCAAGTTAATATTAAGTTGAGTTGTTTCATCTATGTTGCCTTGCATCATGCATCATGTCATGTATTTCATCATACTTAGAATGCATCATTTGTATACGTGTAGTGTACGTGAGAGCGAAGGATCGCGATGGTTAAGCTTCGGAGAAGGTTCGTGTGGATCCAAGTCCCGAAGAGAGGAATCCACCGAAGGTGTCACTATCAAGATTAACAGCTAACTTCTCTGCAACGCAGGTGTCGGTGCTAGAACTGGTGGCCCTAGCACCAACGAGTGAATTTGTGGTTCGTGCTCCCAACTCCGGATGGTGTGCAAGATGAACACAAGGATTTATACTGGTTCGGGCAAGAGAAGGCCCTACGTCCAGTGGGGGGAGGAGTTCTTGTATTATCCTGCACCGAAGTGCTCGTAGGTAGGGTGTACAAGCAGTGAGAGAGGGACGGGGTCCCAAGTCTCGTGGTGATTGAGCGAGGTGCCAATATCGGGCTTTTGTGTGTGCCTCCTGTCTACGGGCCCCTCCCTTCCCCTTTTATAGCCGCAAGGGGAAGGCAGGGCCTTACAAGAGGTGATCGTGCTCGTGGCTGGGTCATGGGCTTCCGTCCTCCCTCGTCCGAGGCTCCGGCGTGGGCGGCACTCCCCCCGACCGTGACGAGGCAAGGCGACGCCGCCTCCTTGCCCCTCGCCCGTAATGACGGACGTCCCCCGTTGGAGTTGGCGGCGCGTCGGAGGGGGTGCCGAGCCCTCAGCTTTGACCCGCCTGGAGTCCGAGGCTCGGGGGCCTCAAGCTTGTCGCCGCATTTGTGGGTGGAACAGCCCCGCGGACGATCGCCCGGCGTTGCAGTTGCCCATCCCGTGCTCGGGGCTCACGGGGTGGACCGTTGGTTGATCGGAATGGGCGCCCGCCCACTCCCGCACGAGGGTGACGCTCGGCCGGGCGTGGCCTTGGCGTGGTAGACGGCGTCCCGGAGTTCCAAAGAATGGGACTGGCGGAGGGGTTAGGCAAAGATAGTGCCCCCACTGCGGGCGGACGTGGCCTCCATCGTGGAGACCGCGTAAGCATGATCGCCGGCGTGGGTCGTGACGGGGCTATGCCCATCCCCCGCCGAGCATGGAGCGCTCCTGACACGGGCGGTGGTGGATATGCGTCAAATCGGTGGTACGGTCTTTGACTCTAGGCGACGCGTCCCGTCCGAGGCCTGGTTGCCGGGGGCTCGGGCGGGGCGGAAGCTGAGGCTCGTCCGAGGCCCCGCGGGGGGCTCGGGCGAGGCGGAGAATTGGCTCTCCCGCCCAAGCTCTTAGCGGGTGAGCTCGGATGGGCCGGAGGAGGTACATTTGCTCGGTGTCTTTGGAGCCGCGGCCTAGGTAGAGCAAATGGGAGGCCTATTGGGCCAAAGTTTGCGTTTTGTTGGGCTTTCCTTAGGGGGGCCCTTATTTTGGTCCCCCGACAGTAGCCCCCCGAGCCTTCTGAAGGAGTGGGTGCACTCGCTCGGAGGCCGAGGTCGTGCGGCCCCTCGGCCGCTATTGACACTTCTTCGCGAGGGTGCGCGCGCGAAGGCCTCTGGCGGGTGTAGCCCCCGAGGCCTCGAAGGAGTTTGGGGGACTCCTTCGAGGGCTTGTACTTAGCTCGCACGGTGTGGTTTTGGGGCTTATTTCGAGAGCCGTGCTTGCCGGTGGGGGCGCGCGAGCGCACCCGCCGGTGTAGTCCCCGAGGCCTCGGAGGAGTGAGGGCACTTGTCCGTGGGCTTGTGCGTGTTTTGGCGGATAAGCGAGCCGTGGCTGCTTAGCCCCCCCAGGCCCGTCGGCTCGTCCGGGGGTTCGGCTAGGTTTCAGGACGTTTTCCCGAATTGGTTCGCGCGTTGGGGAAGCCCCCGAGCCCTCGTAGTGACGAGGGGAACCCAATTGGTACTCACCGTCGGTATTTTACGCACCTCGCCTTCCCTTCCGCGGGGAGGAGGGTGGACTTTGTCGTGCTATCGTCGAGTGTCGAACACGACTAGATCCGGTGAGCTGTTAATTGGGGAGGATCCAAGTGAACCGCCTGTGCCCCGTTCGCTAGGGGTTGGCTGGGCCGAGGCGCGCAGTTCATAAGAGCTCGCACGGTGTGCCCGAGGCGGGGCTCGGGTCCCGTCCGGCTGGGTCCCGAGGGCTCGGTGCTCTCCCACGCGGGATCCCCCCTCCTCGCTGCCATGCCGGCCTCGGATGCTTGCAAGGGCCGGCCCCCGCTTGGCCGGGCCGAGGCTGTGTATGAGGCCGTCCGAGCTGCCCCCGACTCTGTTGCCACCCCGAGGTGGTCATCGAGCCCTTAAGTGGGCCAGCCCTCACGAGCCTCTGGACCGTTAATGGGCCGTCGCCCGGGCTCCTTTGTGGAGAAGGAACCCTTGTTTTGCCACCCCGTAGGGGCGTGGGCGCGTCTTTTCAGGCGGCGGCGGCGCGGGATGTGGAGCACCGCGAAGCGATGGCGGGCCCCACTTTCCCCGTCGTGGCGCGTTGACGTGCGGCGTGTGTTAGTGGGTCCCACGGGGCGTGGCGTCTTGCCCCGGCTTCCGCTTTCCGTGGCCCACGCTGCGGTGGCGAGGCCCCGGGCTTCATGGCCCGGATCGCTTTGCGGGAGGCGTCTTGTGTGACGCGTGTGTGGTGCGCTAAGCCCGTGTGGGCTGCCGCCGCTTCGCGTGTCGGTGCCTCGTGCCGTGCGTGGTGTGTAATTGATCACGGCGCATCGGAGGCCGATACGCCGATTAATGCAAAAAGGGGGAGCGCGTCGGTATAAATGCATGTGCGGCGGCCGCGTTGGCCCTCCTTCCCACGCCTGCTGCCGCTGCTCTTTGCCTCTGCCCTTTCCGCCGTCAAGGAGAGAGAGCTTGAGCTCGCCGAAGAGAGAGAGAGAGAGATCCCACGCCGTCTTCCTAGCTTACCCCCCACTTCTTCCTTGATGGCGCCCGGGGCGATGTCGCCGGAGTGGCGGAGTGGGAGTCGTGCTCGGTGACGGAGCCGGAGTTGGGGGCGCCAGTGCGAGAAGGGGCTCCTGCGCGTCTGACCGACATCAGGCGACCGGAGTGGATCGTGCCGCCGCCGGACCACCAGTACCCGCGTCCTCCGTCGGGGTACGTCGTGAGCTTCACGGCGTTCCACGAGCGCGGGTTCGGGATGCCGGTGGGGCGATTCCTCCGCGCGCTCCTGGAGCACTACGGCCTGGAGCTCCACAATCTCGCCCCCAACTGCATCTCCCATGCCGCGGTCTTCGTGGCGCTGTGCGAGGGCTACCTCGGCATCGACGCCCACTGGGACTTGTGGCTCTACTTCTTCGAGGCCACCTTGTTCCTGAAATCTCCGCTAGGGGCGGAGAAGGAGAAGGGGAAGGAGAAGGGGAAGAGGCTAGCGGTCCGGGCCGGCAGCTGCACGCTGCAGCTGCGGTCCAAGCACCGCGGGGAGTATATCCCGGCGAAGCTGGCCACCTCGAACCGTGGCTGGCAGAGCAAGTGGTTCTACCTTCGCAACGACTACGACCACCTGCCCGCCTACACCGGGAAGGTGTTCGACTCCGAGCCACCGTCGTGGCGGAAGGAGCTGATCGCCGAGAGGGTGACCCCGCTGAGGAAGGTATTCTCCGCCTTGGCGCGCCTGACCAAGGTGGGTCTGGACGCCTCGGCGGTGATCGCCGGTTTCCACAAGCGGCGCGTGCTGCCGCTGATGCATCGGCAGTACGCGCTGTATGACATGCGTCCTGGCAACGCCTGGGAGGGTACCCGGATGGCGGCCGAGGACCTAGGGTACGCCGAGGTCCCGACCGGACGGCGGAGGCGGCGCCGTGGAGCACTCTCAGCCTGCTCAAGATCCCGATGCGGCCGACAAGGACTACATCAGTCTGGTAAGCCCTCTTCGCCCGACGTGTGCCCCGGCTTCTTCTTTTTTCCCACGCTAATCCTGGTTATCGCGCTCGCTCAAGGAGAGGCCGAGGTCGTCGGGAAGCCCGCCGCTGGAGAAGAAGGCCAACCGCGACCGCGGAGAGGCGCAGAGGAAGGAGAAGGAGAGCACCGCGGGCGCCGTAACGTCCGCAGCGTAAGGAGAAGGATGACTGCCTCGGCCATGGGGCGGCGCCAGAGTAGGAGAACCTCCTCGAGGAGACGCCGTCCGAGACCACCGAGTATGGTGATGACGACGACGACGGCGAGGAGGAATGGGACGAGGACGAGCTGAGCCGCTGCCTCGGGTTGATCTCCCTGAGGTGACGCCACGCCTAGGCGGGCGGCAACTTGTTGATAACGCAGGCGTTCGAAAGGGCCACCGTGAGTGGCTTCGTCTCCGGTGTCACCGGACTTGGGGCCGTGGCGACGCTGGCGCCGGGACGCCCCTCGGGAGGAGGCACAACGCCGCTGGGAAGGAGATCGCCGAGCCCTCCCCCCGCCGAGGCCCATCCCCGCCGGCCCAAGGGCTAAGAGCGGGTCGGAGAGAGCGGCGGCAGACGCCCCGGAAGGCGCGGCTGGCCGGCCGGGCGCCCGACGCCCCTCCTGGGAGGGTCCCGGCCAGTGCCAAGATTAAATTGCGCGGGTAAGTGGCGTTCGTACCTTGTTGTTGATTCCAACGCCTCGCACACTAATTTTTACCTTGTGCCCATCCGCAGCTGAAGCGCCGAGGCGGGGCGGATGCGGCGCCCTCGCCCCCGGAAACAGCTAAAGCGGGGGCGGGGAGCGCGAGCCTCGGTTCTGTCGTCGAGACGACGGCCGGGACCGAGGAGAGGGAGAAGACCGCCGAGGCGCCGCCAACCGTGGAGCGGTCCTCGGCGACGGAGACGGAGGCGGTGCAGGCGTCCGCCATGGGAACCGAGGGCGCGACCGTGGCGCCATCGGGTCGAAGGGGCGGCCCCGTCGGGCGCTTACCGGCGCGGGCGGAGGCGCCCGCCGAGGAGGACGACGTGGTGATCGTGTCGGCCGGGGTGGAATCCCCCCCGCGCCGAGGAGACGGTGGAGGAGCCCACAGTGGTTGCCTCTCGCCGATCTGGTCATGACCGAGGCGGAGCCAACCTCGGCTCCCGGCCAAGTCATGGCCACCGAGGCGGGAGTCGCCTCACCGGGAGGGGGAGACCGAGGAGGCGCAGTGAGGGAGGCGCCCACCGTGGATGCCGCGGCCTCGGCCGGAGTGCCCTGGGCGAGGCATCCGCCCAGTAGTACCTACCGAGGCCGGAGAGCCACCGCCTGGGGCCTTGGAGAAGCGGGGGGGCCTTCGCGCCGGACGACGCCCGTGAGGTAAGGTCCTGGGTGAGCGTGACGCAAAGGCGTGGACCGCTATGAGAAGGCCGCCTGACCATCGTGTCGGGCCGTGCCGTGAACTCCCCCGTTGCTTCGTAAGTGGTTGCTCGGCCTCATTCCCTTTGGGGCCTTTTCCCTGTGTCCGACCGGAAAGAGGGTGTGTGCCGCAGAGTTGGCGCAGACGCCGGGCAAGAAGTCGGACCTCCTCCGCGCGGCCGGCCTCCACGACCAGCACCTTCAGCGTAAGGGGCTGGTTGCCCACCGACGACGACGACCGTGTCGGAGAGGGACGCCGAGCTCGAGAAGCTCCATCTTCTCGTTTCCTAGCAGCAGGTCCGAGGCCTCGACGGCGGCGCTGGATGCCTCCTTGCCGGGAGATCGCGGCGGGTCATGCCAAAAGCCTTGACCAGCTCCCGGTGGAGAAGGAGGCGATGGTTGCCGAGGCTTCACGCTCGGCGGACTCCATCAAGTCCCCGTCCCCGAGAAGCCGGGAGGCTTCGAGGCCGAGCACGCCGTCCGGCCGGGAGTACTCCAAGCTGAAGGAGGCGGTCATGGGGGATCGCCGAGGCCACGACCCTCCGCGACCCGGCTGCAGGGTAGGCGCCGCGATCGCCCTTCGTACTGTGTTATGTCGTCCGAGAACCTAACTCGGGTTGGTGCGGACTGCGGGGCAGGCGGTGACAGAGTTGGAGGAGAACCTCTCCGCGCCGCAGGCCGCCTATAACTCGGCGCAGGGCGAGCTCGAGACCCCGGGCGCGGGAGGCTACGGGCGTCTCAGGCCGCGGTGGAGGCGGAGGACGCCGGCGGAAGCAACCTGGTGGCGCGGCTAGCCACGGTACCGCAGCGGGTGGAGGCGCGCCCCGGGAGGCCCCTCCGAGTCGGCGTATCTCACACGCTATGGCCGACCATGTCCCACTACCGGCTCGACCTCCTCGGATCACCGAGGGACTCGTCGTGGCCGAAGAGGAGATGGGGCGCGAGAGCGAGGTGCTGGCCCAACTCATCGAGGAGGCCGAGGCGAGGGCGCCCTACCGTTGGCGCCACCTTTGCGCCGCTTATCGCCTCCACCCCTCCGTGAGGAAGCCGGTGACGCCGAGGCCGCGGGACGCCGAGGTCGCGGGCCGCCGAAGCCGTGGCCCCGACGCCATGGCTCCCCGAAGCTGCAGTCGCCGAAGCTATGAGCCCCGTGCCAAGAACGCCGAGACCGTGGAAGCCGCGGCTCGAGGCCCGAGGTTGTGGACGCCGCCGCCCGCGATGCTAGCAGCTGGCCCCCAAGAGACCTCGCAAGCCGGGCCCGAAAAGCCATGTAAATAGGAACTTGCGTTGGCGTGTGTTTGTGGAACACTTTATGTGAATCGGCCCGTCGAGGCTTTAAGCTTTTAGCTTTTTCGTTATCTCTCGCATTCCCTTCCGTTTGTATTCGCTACTTGGTTTTGCGAGGATGCTTTGCAGCCGGGGGTCGCTCTTTAACCGAAGGTAAGGACTGTGCGAGTAGACGCCTCGGCCCCGTTGCCCTTCCGTGATCGAGCGACCTCCTCGCGGCACTTGGGGTCATCCTTTTGGCTGAGGATAGCGAGCGGAGGCACCGTAGCGCTCGGGCGTAGGTGGCCTCGCGGCTCGGCCGTCCTCGGCCTCGGGATGACCTCGGTCGTGCTTTTTCCTAAGTATGCGAAATCTTCGGGAACGTAGAGTCTACGAAAGATAGCTAGGAAAACGAAATTTTTTTTGAGGGGTGCTTTCCAGGAGGGGGTTCCCCCCTTTCTAGCCCCCGAGGGAGGCTTGGTTTTGGTGAGCCAAAACCAAGTCTCACTGAGTCCTACTGGGGACAGAATGCTGTGACTTGGGAGAAACACCCAAGGACTTAGTTTTATTTAGCCAAAGGTACAAAGCGTATGTACAATGCTTGGAATTTCTAAGGGTAAAAGCGACGTAGCTGTTGGATGTTCCAAGCGTTGTTGAGGACTTCACCGGCCTCGTTGGCGAGCTTGTACGTGCCCGGCTTGAGGACTTCAGCGATGATGAAGGGCCCCTCCCAAGGCGGCGTGAGCTTGTGGCGCCCTCTGTTGTCCTGACGGAGACGGAGCACCAAATCGCCTTCCTTGAGGTCTCGGGTGCGGACCCATCGATCGTAGTAGCGTCGGAGGGACTGCTGGTATCTTGCTGAGTGTAGGAGGGCGGCGTCCCTGGCTTCCTCGAGCATGTCCAGCGAATCCTCCCGAGCCGCCTGGTTGCGTGCCTCGTCGTAGGCCGTGAGCCTCGGGGACCCAAACTCTAAATCGGTAGGCAGGATGGCCTCGGCGCCGTACACCAGGAAGAAGGGCGTGAAACCCGTGGCTCTACTGGTCGTCGTCCTGAGGCTCCAGAGGACCGAGGGGAGCTCCTCGAGCCACCTTTTGCCAAATTTGTCGAGCTTGTTGAAGATCCGAGGCTTGAGCCCTTGCAAAGATCATCCCGTTAGCCCGCTCTACCTGCCCGCTCGTGCGGGGGGCGCGCGACCGAGGACCGACGATGCGTATCCGGTGCTTATCGCAGAAGTTTGAACTTTGCCCCCGTGAACTGGGTGCCGCCGTCGGTGATGATAGAGTTCGGGACTCCAAAGCGGTGGATGATGTCGGTGAAGAAAAGTACCACCTGCTTGGACCGAATGTTGGTGACGGGGCGTGCCTCGATCCATTTGGAGAATTTGTCGATGGCGACGAGCAGATGAGTGAAGCCCCCGGGTGCCTTCTTGAGGGGTCCTACCAGATCCAAACCCCACACGGCAAAAGGCCACGTGATCGGGATGGTCAGGAGCGCCTTAAGCCGGCGGTGCGTCGACGGCGTAAAATGACATCCTTCGCAGTGCGTACTACCTCGGTGGCGTCGGCGACCGCGGTCGGCCATAGAACCCCATCGGAGCGCTGCCGACGAGGGAGCGGGGAGCGGCGTGGTGGCCGCAGCGCCGGCGTGGATCTTGTGGACCGGGGCGAGGCCCTCCTCGGCCGTGATGCATCGGCTGCAGGACCCCGAGGGGCTTCGCTTGTAGAGCTCTTCCTCGATGACGATGAAGGACTTTGCTCTTCTCGCGATGCGCCTGGCTTGGTTGAAGTCCTCGGGGAGGACCCCTCGGATGATCCGGTCGAGGTATGGCTTTCTCGGTCCGGCTTGGGGTCGGCCTCTAGATCCCCCTCCGTCGATCTCCATGACCTCGGCATTTGATGCCGAGGACGCCTCGGAAGTCGGGGGGGTCTCGGATGTCGAGGGGGCCTCGGACGGGCCTCCAGCCCCCGGGGGGGTCGGTATGATCCTCCGAGGCCTCCCCTTGCCCCCCGAGCGTGACGGAAGAAGCCGCGAGGTCTTTGGTGAAGACGTTAGGGGGAACCGGGGCTCTCCCAAAGAAGCGATCTTGGCGAATTCGTCGGTGGCTTCGTTGTGTTTCCGGACGACATGGTTGAGCTCGAGGCCATCGAACTTGTCCTCGTGGTGCGCACCGCCTTGCAGTACGCGTCCATCTTGGGGTCGTGGTAGCTCTAGTCCTTCATGACTTGGTCGATGACGAGCTGTGAATCCCCTCGGACGTCAAGGCGCTTGACGCCAAGTTCGACGGCGATCTTCAACCCGTTGAGCAGGCCTTCATACTACGCCATATTGTTCGACGCCGGAAGTGAAGGCGGATTATGTACCGCATGTGCACCCCGAGGGGAGAGACGAAGAGGAGGCCGGCCGGCCCGGCTCCGGTCTTCATCGTGGACCCGTCGAAGTACATCTTCCAAAGATTCCGCCTTGGAGGCGAGGCGGCGGTAGGCCGGGTGTCGTCACCCACTCCGAGGAAGTCGGCCAAGACTTGAGATTTGATGGCCTTCCTTGGCGCGTAGGAGAGAGTCTCTCCCATGAGCTCGACGGACCACTTGGCAACCCGCCCGAGACCTCCCGGTTCGGGAGGATCTCTCCCAACGGGAAGGAGGAGACCACCGCCACGGGGTGGGCGTCGAGTAGTGCCGAGCTTGCGGGCGAAGTCGGGACCACCGCATACTGCCAGCCTTCTCGGATCTCTGGGGTAGCGGATCTTGGTCTCGACAACACCTCGCCGACGAAGTAGATCGGCCTCGGACCGGGTGGGTGTGGCCCTCCTCCCCGCCTCTCGACGACGATGGCGCGACCACCAGGTGGTCGCGGCGACGCATAAGAGGAGGGGTTCACCTTCGGCAGGCGGGACGAGGATCGGGCACCGGTGAGGGCAGCCTTGAGCTTGTCGAGGGCCTCCCCCCCTGGCCTCGGTGGTCCAGAGAAGCGCCGGACTTTCTCGGGGAGGCGATCGAGGGCGGGCCCTTTTCGCCGAGCCGTGAGATGAAGCGGCCGAGGGCCGCCGGACAGCCCCATGACTCGTTATACGCCCTTCAGTCCTTGATCGCCCCCATGCTCGTCACCGCAGTCACCTTCTCCGGGTTGGGCTCGATGCCGCGTTTGGAGACGATGAACTCGAGGAGCATGCCTCGGGGGACCCCGAAGACGCACTTCTCGGGGTTGAGCTTGACGCTTTTGGCCTTAAGACACTGGAAAGTGATCTTGAGGTCGAGATGAGGTCGTCGACCTTCTTAGTCTTGACCACGATGTCGCCGACGTAGGCCTCTATGGTTTCGCCGATGTGGTCGCCGAAGACGCCCGGCATGCACCGTTGGTACGTGGCCCCGCGTTCCTAAGCCCGAAGGGCATCGTCCACGCAACGACATGCCGAACGGGGTGATGAAGGACGTCGCGAGCTAGTCGGACTCCTTCATCTTTATTTGGTGGCAGCCGGAATAAGCATCAAGGAAGGATAAGAGCTCACACCCCGAGGTGGAGTCGACTATCTGATCGATACGTGGTAAGGGAAAAGGGACTTTCGGACATGTCTTATTTAAACTAGTATAGTCTACACACATCCTCCATTTCCCACTCTTTTTCCTAACGATGTGAGGATTAGATAACCACTCGTGGTGGAACACCTCCTTGATGAATCCGCCGCCAAAAGCTTGTTCACCTCCTCGCCGATGGCCCCGCGCTTCTCCTCGTCGAATCGGCGCGAGCGGCCGCTTCACCGGTGCCGGACTGCCCGGATATCAAGGGAGTGCTCGGCGACATCCCTCGGAATGCCCGGCATGTCCGAGGGACTCCACGCCAAGACGTTGATGTTCGCGCGGAGAAAGTCGACGAGCACGGCTTCCTATTTAGGGTCGAGGGAGTCACGCATCTTCACCGCCTTGCCGAACGACGTGGAGGGGTCAAGCGGGACCTCCCTTACCCCATCGGACGGCTCGAAGGTGCCGGGCGTGGCGCTTTGGAGTCGAGAGCCTCGGAGATGGCCATGGCCTCGCATGCTCGATGGCCTCCACGTCGCGCAGCTTGAACGCGTGCTCGTAAGAGGAGCCAACGGTGATGACGCCGTTGGGGCCCGCATCTTGAGGAGGAGGTACGTGTAGTTCGGGACTGCCATGAACTTCGGTGATACGCGGGGACGTCCGAGTATGCCATGGTAGGTTCCTCGGAAGTCGACCACGTCGAAGGTGATGACCTCCTTGCGGTAGTTTGATGGCGTTCCGAAGACGACGGGGAGATCGATCTGCCCGAGGGGCCAGGCTCGCTTGCCTGGCACGATGCCCCTGAAAGGGAGAGTTGGAGGGTCGGAGGTGCGGGCGCCCATCCCCAACAGGCCGAGGGTGTCGGAGTAGAGGATGTTGAGGGCGCCGCCATCCATCCATCGCCACCTTAGTGAGCGAACGTTGCCAACGACGGGATCCACCACGAGTGGGTATCTCCCTCGGTTTGGCATCGTGGAGCGGGTGGTCGTCGAGGCCATAGGTGATGGCCTCGGCCGACCACGACAGTCTTGCGGCGTGGCGGGGCGCACCGAGAATACCTCTCGGCGCTCGCGTTTGATCTGACGTGGAGAAAGGTTCGCCCGAAGGCCTCCGATGATCATGAAGACATCGTGGATCTTCGGGAACCCGTCATCCTTGTCTTCATCCTCCTTCTCCTTCTTCTTCTTGTCCTCGGGCGGGGGGAGCTTCTGGTAGAATCGGCAGGCCAAGTCACACTCCCCCATGGTGTGCTTGACGGGGAACTTGTGGATGGGGCATGGCTTCTTGAGCATGTCGTCGAACGCCCGGCCCCCCGAGGGCCTCGGGGTGCCTTGCGGTCGGCCGCAATGACGAGATCATCCTCGGAGTCTTCCTCCTTCTTGCCTTGCTTCCCCCTCCGCTTTCCCCTCTTATTCTTCTTACCGTTTGCGGGTTCTTTGTTCCGCCGGCTTCTTCATTCTTCCGCTTGTCCTTGTCGTTGGCGCCGCGAAGATGGCCCCCACTGCCTCCTCGCCGGAGGCGAAATTTGTGGCCACCTCAAACAGCTCGTTGGCGGTGGAGGGCATCTTCCGACCCAGTTCGGGACCAGCTCCTTGCAGGTTGTCCCGTCGAGGAACGCACCGATGATGGCGGTGCCGCCACGTTGGGCAGCTCGGTGCACTTCTTGGAGAAGCGGTGGATGAAGTCGCCGGCGGTTTCGTCCGGGCTCGGCGGCAGCTCGGGAGATCCCAAGAGTTCCTGTGGCGCACATATGTGCCCCGGAAGTTTCCCACGACCTTGACCAGTCGGCCCGATCCAAAGATCGTGCGGGCGGGAAGGTGCTCCAGCCCGAGCCCGAGCGGCGTCGCCCAAGTGAAGGGGAAGGTTGCGGATGATGAGCTTGTCGTCGTCCGCCCCGCCTACCGGCGGCGAGGCGGTAATCATTGAGCCAAACCCCAGGGTTCGCCTCACCCGAGTATTTGGTGAGGTTGGTGGGCTGGCAGAACCGGAAGGGGAATCGTCGGCGATCTCCCTCCAAGGCACGAGGCCCGGGGTCCGCGTCGTCGCGTCTCGCCGTCGGGGCCGCGCTTGCCGCCCTTGCGCTGCCGGGTTGGCGGTCGCGTTCGCCCCGCTCTCGCCTCCCCTCACGATGTTGCGCGCGCGTCGCCGTCGTTGAGGCCGCCCCGCGTTTATCTGAATGCGCCGCGAGGCCGGCCTTCGCGAGGATCTGGTGACAGAGGCCTCACGCTCTTCCCCTGGACGCCGCCGGGTTCCTCGTCCTTCGGCCTTGGCGCGAGGACGAAGCTCGGCCCGGGGCTGCGGCGGTCTCGATGAAGCCTCGCCGGCTTCGTCGCGGATGCGGCGCCTCTCCGGGGTGGAGGGCTCCGGCATTGATCGGGCGGTATAAGGGCCGCGCAGCGGCGGTTTTGGCTCGCACGTTGGAAGACGGGAGGATGCTCGCCCCCCCTCGTCGTTGACGATCCTCCGGGACGCTGCGGGGCGTGCCGCCGCCCGCGGGGGGCTCGGGTTGGGCGCCGCCAGGGTGGCCTTGCTCGAAAGCGCAGGCTATCTTCTGCCGTAGCTGAAGACGGTCGTGGTCAAGCTTAGCCCTGAGGTCGCGGATCTGCTCGACGGTAGGTCGACGTGGCTCCCGAGGTGTGACTGGTGGATCCTCCGCCCTCGGGGTAGTCGCAGGCGGTGGGGTCCGCTCCCCCTGTGGTCGGGAGGCTCTGGTCCGCCGGGTCACGACGACCGGGCGGCCTAGCAAAGGTGTGCCTAGGGTTATGTTCCTGATCCTCGCGTCGCCGTCGCCGCTGCCGTCGGCGCCGCCGAGGTCACGAACCTCCACGTGGAAGCACTTGCGCCGGGGTCGCATACATGTCGTCCGGGGAGTCGGAGTCGGGGTAACCGAAGGCGGCGGCGTGTTCGGGATGAACCCCCCGGGTTTCGTGGTCCTCGAGGTAGAGCCGGATCGGGTGGACGTGCGCGTGCCGTGGTTGCTCCACTCCGCCGCTCGGAGTACTCCTTGAAGGCGTGGATGGATCTGGCTCGGGATGTCCGCGTCGGAGTGCTCCGTGGGCGCTGCGGCGGCGTGGGCGCCTCCTCTCAGGGTTCCCATGGCGGTGGAGACCAACGCCGCGCAGACGTGGCTGCAGCATTGGCCAAGCCAAATGGTTGTCGTGGTGGCGACGGTGGCTAAGAGTCCCCCGAGGGGACGCCGCCACCTGCAGCGCCGCAAGGTCCTCCTCTAGACCCCCGGGCGTCGTGATGAGTCCGTCGTGTACGGGGCGGGAGCGGGTGCCACGGGTGCGGTGCCTCTGCGTCGGGCGGTGATGGATCCACCGGGGCCTCGTCGTCCGAGGTCCCCGAACTCCGGCCGGGGAGCTCCATGTCGCATCGACACCGGTCGACACGAACTCAAGCTCACCGAACCGGATCAGGGTTCCTGGCTCCAGCGGTTGGGGTGGAGGAGAGTTGGGGCTGAGAGGCCACCCCGAAGTATTGTCGCGTCTGCTAGACATCCGGAGGTTTGGCGGGAAGAGAGGCGAAACATGCACAGCTCCCCTACCTGGCGCCAAACCGTTTGCTAGAACCGGTGGCCCTAGCACCAACGAGTGAATTTGTAGTGCGTGCTCCCAACTCCGGATGGTGTGCAAGATGAACACAAGGATTTATACTAGTTCGGGCAAGAGAAGGCCCTACGTCCAGTGGGGGGAGGAGTTCTTGTATTATCCTGCACCGAAGTACTCGTAGGTAGTGTGTACAAGCAGTGAGAGAGGGACGGGGTCCCAAGTCTCGTGGTGATTGAGCGAGGTGCCAATATCGGGCTTTTGTGTGTGCCTCCTGTCTACGGGCCCCTCCCTTCCCCTTTTATAGCCGCAAGGGGAAGGCGGGGCCTTACAAGAGGTGATCGTGCTCGTGGGTCGGGTCATGGGCTTCGCCCCTCCCTCGTCCCGAGGCTCCGGGCGTGGGCGGATCGTCCCGACCGTGACGAGGCAAGGCGACATCGCCTCCTTGCCCCAAGGCCCCGAATGACGGACATCCCCGTTGGAGTTGGCGGCGTGCGTCGGAGGGGGTGCGAGCCCCCCAGCTTTGACCCGCTGAGTCCGAGGCTCGGGGCCTCGGAGCTTGTCGCCGTCGAGGAGTGGGTGGAACGGCCCGCGGACGATCGCCGGGCGCAGATGGTTGCCCATCCCGTGCTCGGGGCTCACGGGGTGGACTGTTGGTTGACTGGAATGGGCGCCCAGTCCACTCCCGCATGAGGGGTGACGTCGGCTGGCGTGGCCTTGGCGTGGTAGACGGCGTCCCGGAGTTCCGGTGATGGGACCTGGAGGAGGGGTTAGGCAGCATAGTGCCCCACTGTGGCGGACGTGGCCTCCACTGTGGAGACTGCGTAAGCATGATCGCCGGCGTGGGCCGTGACGGGGCTATGCCCATCCCCTGTCAGAGCATGGAGCGCTCCTGACACGGGCGGTGGTGGATATGCGTCAAATCGGTGGTACGGTCTTTGACTTCAGGCGACGCGTCCCGTCCCGAGGCCCGGTGCCGGGGGCTCGGGCGGGGACGAAAGCCGGAGGCTCGTCCGAGGCCCCGCCGTTGGGGGGCTCGGGGCGGGCGGAGAATGGAAGCTCGTCCGAGGCCCCGGCACTTTGGGGCTCGGGCGAGGCGGAGAATTGGCTCTCCCGCCCGAGCTCTTAGCGGGGTGAGTCTCCGATGGGCCGAGGAGGTACATTTGCTCGTGTCTTGGAGCCGCGGCCTAGGTAGAGCAGTGGGAGGCCTATTGGGCCAAAGTTTGCGTTTTGTTGGGCTTTCCTTAGGGGGCCCTTATTTTGGTCCCCGACAGCAGGCAAGCCCCGGATGCATTAAACCCTTCCTTGAATTTCGAAAGTCCTTTATATGTTATGTTAATGTTATGATGCATTAAGTGTAGGAGTTGTGTGATATCCTATCTAATGCATTTACCATGCCTTGCTACATTATCCCTGAAACCTGTTTTGATTTGAAAATGCTTAGTATATGCTTAATCTCGCTGATAGCCTAGGCTTTACAAATAAAACGTTTTTCAAGGTTTGATAACAACACCCCGTTGAGAGAAATTATGAAAACCTGATGTTGCTTGTTGTTTATCCTTGTTCCGACGGGGTCAAGGGTACACAACAAGGGAATGATGATGAGTAAATCGAGACCGGGTGGAGTGACTTGCACCAGGATGGGCTAGTGCCCTGGTGTAGTGTCGTCCACTTGTGAGTCGGTTAAGGACCGTCCGTTGTTTGGCCCTAGGATCATGAGGTTATTGGATAGTACTAGTCGTATGCTAATGGCGGTAATCTCCCTTGTATGATCCATGCGAGAACGGACAACCGACGGAATGTAGCGTGTACCCACACTACGAGCGCACCGTCGATGGTTAGGACCGACGGCGTAGGGAGATGGTGTAATCTTGTACTCGTGGCTAGGACCCGCTCCGCGGGGAGAAATGCAAGCGTGAGTTGATGTATGTAAGATGTTCAGTCCTGCATACATCGTGTGGCTAGGAAGCCCTAGCTGGGTATATAAGCGATTCGAATCGTCGTTGCTCCACGATATAGGAGACTTGATCCGAGTCCCGGCATCGTAGTAATGATGGAAGTTGTGAGACCGGAAAGTTTTGAATTCGTTGCATGGTTGACAAGTGATTGTTACAAAAGAAGGACAAAGCTTAGTCTCTTTTCGCAAAAGGTGTCTTTTGATCTTGCTAAAGCCTTACCTTGATTTCTATTAGCCAAAGATTCCCGAAGTCTTCTCCACTCTTTTCTCGTCGGGTAAGTCTTGCGGAGTACTTTTGTACTCGTGGTTTGTTTGACCCCTTGCGGTGTGCCGATTAGTGAAGCTAACTTCGGTCATACCAATGGGCTTGGCATGATCGAATACCTCCCGTCTGAGACGTTCTCTTACAAGTACTCTATGGTTCTTTCTTGCTTCCGCAAACTCAGTTAAGTTTTGTGTACTCGAACTCTGATTAAGTTTTGTAATAATTCTTTGTAAATCTTCGCTACTCTGTGTATTTAGATAAAAACAGTTTGTAATACTACAATATCTCTCAGAAGAATTTGATCCCGAGGATCGTGGTGTCATCGGGGTTTCACCCGACGTAACATTCTCGACTTATGTGGTACACAAGTATGGCTGACAGAGGTCTTAAGGACAATGTCAGGTGCTTGTGGGCCATATAATTTAGAAGGTTCTGCCATATAGAAATATAATAAAAAATTGTAAGATGTACTACATGACAAGCTACAGTCTGAGGGAAAATTATTAAAAGAAGCACTGCATAAGTTGCCAACTTAAAAGGTAAGTTATTATACAACCTACCACGAGAGCTGGGAAATGTAACTGGCTACCATGTGGGGGAATCTCTTAAAAAACAAAGAGTAGCAGCCTAAAAATCAAGACAAGCTAGTCTAAGGGATAAATTATCAGAACAAACATGGCATAAGCTACTAATTAGGAGGCAAGTTATTATAAAGCCTATTGCTGGAGCGGGGAAACATGACTAGCTATCCTGTGACGACCCATGTTTCCAAGAACATATTCTTCCATCACCAGACCATATGGCAGCATATATACACATATCATCAATATGGCAGCATATATACACACATCATCAGCAACGGACGCACGAAAGACACAATATGTTGATAAAATGATACTCATTAATCAGAAAAATGAAACACTTCATTTACATCTGAAAAAAGAACCTTGACATCCACCAGGGTACAAAAAAAATTTAGCCATCATATAGATTGCAAGTAGCCATCATGGAAAAAGTAAGCTTTGTAGAATCATACACACTTCAATTTAAATTTGAAGCCTCAATATTGAACTGAACAAATGGTTTGAAGTCAACTAAGATGGATGTTGTGGATAATCGAAGCTTGAATTTTCAGATTGTTCATGTAACTAGCACATTACAACTTTCCTCTCGGCAAGACCACAAGTGTCTAAACTGCATGATAGATTTTGCTTGACTTCATAGTCCTATGTTGCTTAGGTCAATACATACCAACTAAACAAGAGTCAACCGACAACATTAAAATAGATGATCACATTTTGTTAGCCACCGATGAAATCCTACTTGAATAGTCCAGATCAAGGCCCTACACAAAACAAAAAAAATTAAAATACGAACATATAACAAAACCAAGAAAATAATTAAGGATAAAGAGAGCATGAAAGACATCGGCGGTGAATACCTGCTCATAGAAGCCATTTACTAGACTTGTCAACTAAATTAGTCGAGCTGAAAAATAATGAATTCGCAAGCTTCACTCTTATATTTGCTATATCAGGAAAAAATATTAAAAAATGATACTTGATCAAGATCAAGAGAACATGACGCCTTACCAAGAGCCAAGTGGCCAATCAAGTGCCACATGCCCTGGCTAAGTAAAAGGAAAATTGAAACAAAAAATCATATATCATTAAACTGAAAGGAAGACCGGAAAAACTCAAGAAACTGAAACTAAATGAACACTACAAGTTGCATGACCTTGTGTGTGGCAAGTTTAATTCAAAGTATGTAGCAAGTTATATTTTGAGCATGTGGCAACATATCATGAAGTGACAAATTCTGAGAATTACAACTTCCTAAAAAATGAAAAACTGAATCTCAAAATTCATAGTTAGCTCTCATAACATGAAACGAAGATTTGACTCAGTAATATATGGCCAAAGTACAGAAAATTGGTAAAAGGAGCTTGTTCTCACTATGTCTACAGTTCCCTCTACCTATTAGTTCAGGATAACAAATCTAATATTACTTTGCCCAGTTCAGGATAAGAATGCCTCTCTGAATAAGCAATGAAACTGAACCATAAGATTGTTCTAGTGAAATTGAATTGTAAGTTCAAACACTTGTATAAATCAAAAAGCAAAAATCTAAAAGCAGCTTCTTTTGAAGCTACACATTGATAAAGAAACGGCGACTTGACAATAATAGAAAAGTAGAGGATATTGTTCTACAAAGAAACTAAAAAGGAAAATAGCTTAAAGTGCAAATAATAAAAAAAATTCAGAAGATATGCCTTTGTTCCACTCCAGTTTTAAAACTGCAGACACAGACATATATAGGAGAATTTAGTGTGTGTTTAAAGAAGGGAAATCATCTTACATTGGCCTCGTGTTCATAGCCCCTTAATGTAACTAGGATCCAATAGTATTAGTCTTAAATTCACTAAATCTCCTAAAAAGGAACAAGAAAACTTCCATAAGTTTACAAAGCTCACCATGAATTTAATTTCTTCACAGTGCTTACGTTGAACAAGCATCCAATTGGAAAATTGAAAAAATTGAATCTTAAAACTCATAATACTAAAAGAAACTGAAATTAAAATAAACTAAACTTGAAATTGACAACTATGAAACAAAAACTACCAGAAATATATAGGATTTAGGAATGCAATCGAACCTAAAAGGGTAACTGACGACAACATACTATGCCATCTCTCCAAACTAAAACACGGAATCACTTTTTTCTAAAGGGGAGATTAACTGGACACTGAAACTGAATGGGAGATCAGAAATTAAAGGAGATCTAGGGAAAAATACCTCAGGTTGGGGCAAGAGGTGCAGTAAATTGACTAGAGGTATGCAGTCGCCGGCTTTGGCTGCCAGGTACTATGGAGGTACAACAGCGGCCCCTGCTCTGTCGCTGGGTCGCTACAAGCGGCTGGCCGTCGGTTGGTGTTGAGATACAGTGGTCGGGCCGGTTTGCTGCCATGAGGCGTGCTGCAGTGGTCGTGTGGGATGGGGAAAGTCACGACGAACTGCAGTGGTTGGGCGTTCTTGCTCCTCATGTCCGTGGCGGTGGGAGCGAACGGGGAGAAGGTGAGGAGGAGAGGTGAGAGAAGACGTGTCGAAGCACAAAACTAGAGGAAAATTGAAATTGAAAAATGAAATTAAAAACTGTTATTGCAAACTTCTAATTGAAAACTGAAACTATAAACTGATATTGCAAACTGAATTAAAAAGGATACACAAAATGAACTGAAAAGGATACTAAAAAACAATTAAATGAAACTAAAAGAACACTAGAAGCTGCCATGTATGATATTTTAAACTGAAAGTAAAAGAAAAGGTTAAAAACTGAAGTTACAAACTGATATTGTATTTGAAACTAAACACAAAGAGTAACTGAACTAAACTGAAAGGGAAAGAGAAACTGAACTGAACTGAAAGGGATACTTAAAAAACTCAATAAACTGAAACTAAAAAAATAATACAAGCTGTCATTTATGATATTTTAAATTGAAATTAAAAAGATACAAACAGAAAATACTAACATATCAAAAACAAAAAATAGAAAAGAAAAAATGAAAACATATAGCTACCCAATTGACAGAAACTAAAAAAAAAAAAAAAAAAAACTAAAACTAAAATGATACTGAAATTAACAAAACCTAAACCTAAACTTGACAACTATGAACTGAAACTACCAGAAAATAAAATTGAAAATGACAACAGAAAAAACTGAAATTGATAAAATAGAAAAATAAAACTGAAGTAAACACAATGAAACTAAATAGACTTAAATAAGAATACTAAATCTAAACTGATTGCTAAATTGAACCTAAACCTTTACTCAACAGACTAGACTAATAAGACTACTAAACCTGAACCTGATTGTTGCAACTAAATTTGACTGAACTTGCCACAATTAAAGGAAAGCTGAATCTCAAAAATCATAAAAAACAAAATTAAAAGGAAAAAAAATCAAGGGAAAAAAAACCTAGGATGATAACTGCAACTTTTTCCTAACCACAAGCACCTAAACCTTTACTCTACTAAACCTGAACCTGATTGTTGAAACTGAATTTGACTGAACTTGCCACAACTAAAGAAAAAACTGAATCTCAAAAATCATAAAAAAGCAAAATTAAAAGGAAAAAAATCAACGAAAAAAAAACTAGGATGATAACTGCAAGTTTTTCCTAACCACAAGCAATCTGTTCCTAAAGTAGTAGTCATAGTAGAAGTGAATCTCTTTTTGGCAAATCCGCCTATGGCGAAGCTCTGATTTAATTATTCCTTATTCCCTATTGGTCCTGCATACTCATTTCTCCTTGTGTGCTTATGTAGTACTTTTCTATGGACAGTTTAGAACAAATTGTCTGACGATAGGTTCAATAGACACAATCAAATTGCTTTAGAAAGTCAAGGTACAGTGGCAACTGTCAAAATGACATGTATATAAGTCGTGGTAATCCTTTTATCATAAAAAAATTCTAGGTGATCCTTTTCATCAGATTCTAGGAGGATAATGTTATCCATAGTCTTGCAATATATGTGCATATGAGTGGGTTACATTTACATATATTCCTAATAGAAGAGCACACAGATTATAACAAATCAATTAAGCAATAATGATTGTTCTATCGTTTTAATCTAACATGCCACATATAGGACAAATAATTTGCTACAAGATACGTGCTAACAAAAATAAAAATTAGATTATACTGAAAGGGTCCTATATACATGTAGACCATGATAACAATAGCGCCCTAGAACGTTGCTTCATCCACATACGCAGGCGCAAAAACTAAAATAGCAAACTATATGTGTCACAAATGCAACTTATCAGCATACAACATGAATGTGGCGGAAGGAGCAGTGATCAGATTTGTCTTGTACTCACATCGGTCATCGATGAATACGAACTGCAGCGGACGCCGGGGCGGACGGATGTAGAAGGAGCTGCTAGTGAGGTGGACGGGCGCTGAAGGAACCATGGATGGCAGCTGCAGGAGCTCCAACCACGTCGGGGCAGATGCAGAAGGAGGGACGCGAGGGGCCGGTCACCTCTGGCAAGCCCCAGCTGCAGGGGCGCTCGCGGGCTCGCGGGCTGGAGGGGGAGCAGCCGCCGCAGGCCCGGTCCTGGCAGTTTGGAGGCCTAGGGCCAAAATGAAAATATGGGCCCCTTGGCTTCATTTTCTCTTATGGGCCAAGCTGAAAAATAAAGATTTTTTGCTGTTCCTCTTATGGGCCAGCACCAGGGATGGGCCCTTCGGCTCCATGGGCCCTGTGCGGCTGCACAGTTCACGCCACCCCAGGGCCGGGCCTGAGCCGTCGCGACCACCATTGGGGTGTGGAGGACTGCCAGGCTACCGCAATCGGTGTTGGGGGCTGGAGCCCAACCACGTTGAGCAGATGCAGAACAGAAAGGCAATCTGGACGCATGGCGAAATCCGAGCAATTCCTTCGTCGTCGCCGCCGCAACTCAGTCCACCACAGGTCGCTGGATGTGCTTGCTGACAGCAACGCCGGATTCGTCGCCTGTATGCGCTGCTGAATCGTTAGGTAGAAGAAGCAGTGTTGGGTGCTCGCTCGGGTGTTGGCTGCTGCGGCATTGGGTGAGGGGAGGGGGGGAGGGGTCTGTTGGGCCGGCCCGTCGTGGTCTGGTGTCGCGCGGTGAAGTCGTAGCGCGACCGGTCGCTTCTTAGAGTTTACGAATTAAGAAGCAAGCAGCGAACCGTTTTGAGGCTCGGTCCAGTCAATCCCGCTCGGCCCGTTGTCATTCCAGCCCGCTGTCTGGAGTCTGGAGTCTGGACAACGTGCCCGCACTGGTGAAGACGGGTTGGATGGGCCTGGGCCCTCAAACTCTTGCTAAAAAAAGTGCCCTTTTATATAACAACATAGGCACCTAGCTATCTGCTGTCTTGCGAACTGATCCTAGATTAATTGGTTAGATTTTTTATGGTGGAATCTGTTCACCTAGGTTTAAGTCCTCGATTTGGCATGGGTGATCGTATTTTTCTGGATTTATTCCAGAATTTACCGGCGTTATGCTTTAAGTGGTAAGCGACGTTCCTGTTGACGACGAGGTGCCTGTGTGACTTCGGAAATCTTCAGATCTACCGGCTCAGTCCTTCGAAGGTGATCATAGGGGGTAGGGTTTGTGTGCTTAAATCTAGAATTTATTGGCGTTATGCTTTAAGTGGTAAGCGACGTTTCCGTTGATGACGAGGCGACTGAGGTGACTTCGGGAATCTCTAGATCCACCGACTCAGTCCTTCAGATGTGCTTATAGAGGTAAAGTTTGCGTATGTGTATTCTAGAAGATGAGTGTGCGTACGTGTTATGGTATAATTCTAAAAAAGCTAATCTGCTCTCTATTTAAAAAAAAGAAAAAAAGAAAAAAAAGAAGCTAATCGGGTAAACATTCTGCTATACGACATTTGTGAGTTCCTGGCTTCGGTGCCAAGCAAAAGCGAAGAACTCATTGGCGATGAAATGAAGCAATGCAGTATGATTGGTTATCTAGGATGCTTACATCGAGTTATGAGATTTTTTATGAGATTTTTTCAGTATTTAGCGACGTTATACATTAAGTGGTAAGTGATATTCCCGTCAACGATGAGGCGCCAAGAAGGACTTCGAAAATCTTCAGATTTGTCGGCGGTTTACGTATGTGTGTTCATAAGGATGAATGCATGAGTATTGTGAGCGTCTGTGTACAATATAATTTTAAAAAATTAATTATAAATAAACTAATAATAATTTGTCAGTTGGGGATCGATCAGTTGCCAAATATGATACGGTCCAGTGTGAGCGACGACCAAGCTACGCGGCTTAGTTGCAAAGTCAATTCTATTTTTGTTTCTATAAACAAACAAAATGTGCCAGTGCCTCATCTCCGTTTAATTGTATATATATACAGTTAACCCTTTTTATTCACAACAAGCAAAGGGGTTAGACTATAAATTTCGTTACTAGTACGCCTTTGCCCGCGCGGCGACCATCTGCAACTCATCTTCTTCGTCCCGTCGCGGCGTCGCCTAGAACTGGAACGGAGTACGTACGTCCGTGTTCCATAAGGTTGGTGCCTGCATAATACGTTTATTTGCTTCTCTCAAATCGATCAAATCACTATGATTTACGACATGTTTCGACCCATTCAGCCGATTCGCGCTTAAGTGTTAGCTGTAATACTAGTTCAGAGAGAATAACGGTACCTCTATTCTCTTTTGTAAAGTGCTGCTGAATAGTATAATTAAGGTCTCCTAAACTATATTTGAGTCTTTATATTATGCAATTTATATTTATAAATTTATATATAGTATATTTAATTACCAATCTAACTACATCGAGTTATAGTATAATAATTATATTTTTAGTGAAATTATTGATCAATGATTTTAAAAGTTCGATTGTGTGAGTGCCTTATAAAGGAGAATGGAAGGAGTAGCTAGTTAATACTTCCAAATTATAAGATGTTTGACTTTTTTTTACTCTAAGTTTGATCATTTGTCTTATTTAAAAAACTTGTGCAAACATAATTAAATTTAAGTCATTCTTTAAAAACCTCATTAATAAAACAAACCATAACAAAAGAAGTGATATTTTGTACAAATTTTTAAATAAGACGAGAGTGGTCAAACTTACAGTCAAGAAAAATCACGTCTTGTCTTATAATTTAGAACGTAGGGAGTACTAATTAGATTCAATCAGGGCCATAGTAGATATAGATCGTTAATGTTGTTCATGGTCACTGTGAATTAAGCTTCAAGGGAAGGGGGTCCGCTTGTTATTCCGAAGGTAGGCAACACAGTCCTAAGAAGGGGAGAGGAGCTAAGAAAGTTGTCACAAATCTATGTCCAATTCATCTAGCCTTGCTTACCCCTGTTTGTCTGTATTCGTTCAAACTACGGTGAGTTGACAATGCCTTTATGTTCAACGGCGTCAACTCAATCTATCTAAATCTTTTGGTATCTCTCTAGTGCGACATATTGACTCCGATTTTAGGCTACATTGTAGCTGCTGGATGAACACAGGGTGCTTATACAAGATATGTATGTAGAACTTGAGTCAACAACCATGTTTGTTTTTGTTTAGCAAAATAGCCAATTTGACCCCTCAACTATCGTGTAAGGCTCAATTTGGCCCCCGAACTATCAAAACGTCCACTTTGGCCCTCGATCTTTTGATTTCAGCTTAATCTCGTCCATTCACCACGATTGCTCACCGCGTGGACAGAGGACATACAAAAAAAGTCAAATTTGCCCTTCTCTATTTTCTTTATCTTGTGGCCCCTCACGGCGTTTGCCTTATTTCCGTTTCTCTCCGTCCCATCCTATCGATCTCTGTCCTCATCCACCCGTAGAGGCCAGGGCGGCCATGGAGGCGCAGCTATGGGGCGAACCCTGGAGGCGCGCCAGTGGGGCGGCCGTGGAGCCGCATCCATGAACGGAGAGAAATGCCGTGAGTGGCCAATAGGAAAAGAAATTAAAGAGGGGCAGAATCATCTTTTTGCGTGTTCATCTGTCCACGTGTCCAGCAAAATGGCCAAATGAATGACATTGAGTCGAAAATCATAAGATCGGGGGTTAAAGTGGCCGCTTTTGATAGTTCAGGGGTCAATTTGAGCTTTCGGCGATAGTTGAGGGCCAAAACAGCTATTTCGCCTTTTTGTTTCAAATGGTTCGAATTTCAGTTATCGTTTTGGGAACTAAGCTCGCACATTTGTAAGTTTCGTTTGGAGTGAGCTTGTAATAAGCTTGGTATGATGTGTGTTCTCTCCTGGAAGCTAGAGTCTGAACACTTGTTTCCATTATCTAAAAGGTAAATTAAAGTAGAGTAGGAAGCCACGGTAGTTTCAATCCTAGCTTAGCTAATCATGATAACTGCCTCAATTAATTACCTGTGGAACTTAGATGCTTATGATATAGTTGGTGTAGATGATCTAGGTCCTTATTCACCGGATGGAACGAACATGATAATGCTGATGATTGGTAAAGAACTTGATATAGATGTGTAGTACAAGTCTCCTCTTTATTTATATGGGTTTTGGACAGGGCCAATCCCTAGCATGTTTAGCGTTGTTGCTGATCACAATAAAAAGTCGATGAACGGTTTAAACACTACTCCCTCTGGTCCATTTTAGCTGGCACACACGTACGTATATCAAGATTCAAATTTTAAAAACTTTGACCAACAATTAAGCTAATAATTTTTAACTATTATAATACAAACTTTATATGATTAGATTTGTAAGAAATTATATTATCCAATGATTATAAATTTATATTCATAAATAACATAATATAAAGTAAATGGATGGTTAAAGTGTAATTTAGAAAACCGAATGAATCGAAGGGAGTATTTGGTAGAACTTAACTTATGTGCCATGTTGGCCCTCATTCCAACAAGCGCTTGTTGTCCCAGCCAACTCTTGAGAACTCATGCTGGTTGGTGATTCTCATTCTTCTAATGCCTAGTGGCGGGCCCACGATTTTAGGGCTAGATATTTAAAATGTAAAGTGGTATAGATTTTTTTCCCTAGCTACATAAAGTCCACTGTCTAGCATATGTGTAATACTCTATATATTAGTAAATATTGTGTCCCCGCCAACTCTGAGAACCCATGCTAGTTGGTGATTCTCATTCTTCTAATGCCTAGTAGCGGGGCCATAATTTTAGGGCTAGATATTTAAAATGTAAAGTGGTGTAGATTTTTTTTCCCCCGAGTGTCGGTGCTAGAACCGGTGGCCCCGGCCCCGACGAGTGAATTTGTGGTGCGTGTTCCCTACTCCGGATGGTGTACAAGATGGACACAAGGATTTATACTTTGGTTCGGGCAAGGAAGGCCCTACGTCCAATGGGGGTGAGAGGTACTTGTATTATCTTGCACCTAAGTGCTCGTAGGTAGGGTGTACAAGCGGTGAGAGAGGGGAGCCGGTCCCAAGTCTCGTGATAGTTGAATGGCCGGAGTACGCCTATGTCATCCCTGTCCCCCCGTCTACGGGCCCCCCTCCCCCCCTTTTATAGCCGCAAGGGAGTGGCCGGGCTTACAAAGAGTTGGCGTGCGTGGGAAGCTGCTCTTCCCTCCCCGTCACGGCCTTGAGTCCGCCGCCATCTCGTGCCAAGCCCCCGACGTGGGCTTTGGCACGGGGGCGCCGCACCGCAGACATGGGCGTGGTTGTGAGGGGTCGCATCCCCGTCCCCCCGTCAACGGAAGAAGTGGACGTCCCCTGTAGAGATCGACGGAGAGGCCGGGGGGACGATCCGTCCCCAAAGCCAGCCTTGAGTAGCTCGACCCGCCTTGACTCGAGGCCCGGAGGGCCTCGGCTCTGTTGCCGTACATGATGTGGTTGGCACAAAGGGAGAGCCGCATTATGACAATCGCCGCCCACCCCGGGCTCAAAACCCGGGAGGGACTATTGCTTTGACCGGCGCCCCCACTTGACCTGACCTCCTTACGGAGGATGATGCCAAGTGTCGTCCCTTGGCCCGGGCGGCCACCGCCTTGGAGCCTCGGTGACTTGACTGTCGTCAGAAGATTAGGCAACACAAGGCCCCCCAAATGGGGGCATGGCCTCCACCGCGAAGGATAACGCAATCCCCGAGCCCGGCGTAGGAGCCGGGATGGGACGGCTCCCCATCCTCTCGCCATCCGACAAGCACCGTGGGAAGGCGGGCGGTGGTTATACGTCGAGTCGGAGGCCCGGGTTTGACCAGAAGTGCGGCGCGACCCGCCCGAGGCCTGCGCCCGCCAGGGCTCGGGTGAGGCGGAGAACATACTTCCGTCCGAGGCCCCAGTGGGGGGGCTCGGGCGGGACGGAGAGAGACCCGCCCCCGAGGCCCCAGCGGAGGGGGCTCGGGCGGACGGAGATCGGAAGTCCGCCCGAGGCCCCACCGTGGGGGGCTCGGGCGGGGACGGAGAATGGAACTCGCCCGAGCCCTCTCAAGGGGGTGGGCTCGGACGGGACGGAGGCTGGACGTTTGCCGTGGCCCAGATTCGAACAGCGAGAGGCCTGCTGGGCCACGTTTTGCGTTTGTTGGGCTTTCTTTAAGGGGTCGTTTATTTTGGTCCGACAGTAGCCCCGAGCCTCCAAGGAGTGGGTGCACTGCTTACGAGGCCGGAGCTGCACTTGCCTTGGTTGCAAATGTCTCACTGCGGGGTGCGCGCAAGCACCCGGGCGGGTGTAGCCCCGAGGCCTCGGAGGAGAATGGAGGACTCCCCGGGGCTTGTAGTTAGTTCGCACGGTGTGGTTTGTGGTTGTTTCGGGAGCCGTGCTTTCCGGGGCGCGCGAGCGCACCCGCCGGGTGTAGCCCCCGAGGCCTCGGAGGAGCGTGTGCTCGTTCGAGGTCTTGTACGTGTCTTTGTGGTGAAACGATTCGTGGCGCCGAGCCCCCGGGCCCGTCGGCTTGTCCGGGGGTTCGGAAGAGTGTTAGGACGTCTTCCCGAACCGGCTCGGCGCGTTGGGGAAAGTCCCCTAGCCCTCGCAGCGGCCGAGGGGGGAGCCGGTTGGTGCTTGGTCGTTAGTTTTTACGCACCTCGGCCCCCTTCCGCAGGGAGGAGGGTGGACCTCATCGTGCTATCGCCGACGAGTGTCGAACACGACCGATCCGTGAGCTATTAACGGGTGGATCCAAGTGAACCGCCTGTGCCCCATTCGCTAGGGGTTGGCCGGGCCCGAGGCACGGTTCATAAGAGCCGCACGGTATGCCTCGAGGCGGGGCTCGGGTCCCGTCCCGCCGGGTCCCGAGGGCTTGATGCACTCCCCGCGTGGGATCCCCTACTCTCGGCTGCCATGCCGGGCCTCGGATGTCGCTACCGGGGACGGCCCCCGCTGGCGCTGGGGCTAGGCCGTGTATGAGGCCGCCCCGAGCTGCCCACGACTGCCCCCCGAGGCGGCCGTCCGAACCCCGAGATGGGCCAGCCTCCGTTCCTCCGGGCCGTAAACGGGCCGTCGCCCGCCCTTCATGGAGAAGGAAAACCGCCGTTTGGCCTCGCCGTGGGCGCTTTTTCCCAGCGGGCGCGGGATGTGGAGCGCCGCTGGCAGAGGTGGCGGGCCCCACTTCCCCGTTGTGGCGCTTGCCGCCGCTGCGTGTGGTCGTGGGGCCCCACGGTGGATGTGATGCGCGGCGCTGCGGTTTCCACTGTGGCCCGCGCGGTGGCAGGGCCCAGAGTCTTGCGCCCCGGATCCTTTTGTGCGGGGCGGGTCGCGCAACGCTGTGGGCTCGCTAGACTCGCGTGGCGCGGCCGCTTCGTGTGCCGCCGCTTTGGGTTACGTGCGGTGTGTAATCGATTACGGCGTATCGTAGGTTGATACGCAATTAATGCAAAGACGGGGAAACGCGCCGGGTATAAGTACATGCGGCGGCCGCATCGTCCTCCCTTCTCGCCTTCCTCGCCTTTGCTTCCTCCTCTGCCATTGCCGTCTGCTCGAGCGCCGCTGAGGAAGAAAGAGAGCGAGGAGAGAGAAAACTTGCTTGCATCCACCCCGCTCGCTGCTGCCATGGCGTCGAGGCCCGAGATCGTCGGCGTGGAGGAGTGGGAGACGAGCTCCGTGGCGTTGTCGGAGTTGGTGACGCTCGTGGGGAAGGGGCTTCTCCGCCCCCCGCGCGACAAGGCCTCCCCGAGTGGATCGTCCCGCCGGCCGACCATCTGTCCCCGCACCCGCCTCAGGGATACGTCGTGAGCTTCACGGCGTTCCATGAGAACGGGTTCGGGATGCCGGTGGGTCGGTTCTTGAGGGCCATCCTCGAGTACTATGGCCCGGAGCTGCAACATCTCAACCCCAACTCCATCACGCACTGGCGGTGTTCGTCGCCCCCCATGTGAGGGCTTCCTTGGGGTCGAGGTCCACCGGGACCTCTGGCTCCACTTCTTCGAGGGCGCCCTCTTCTTCAAGAGCGTCGAGAGGGGGGGAAGAGGATATCCGTCCGCGTCGGCGGCTACATGCTGCAGCAAATGGGGCTCCTGTTGGGATTCGTATATCCCTGGCGAAGCCGACCTCCTCCAACCGCGGCCGCCGCGAAGTGGTTCTACCTCCCGAACGACTCCGGCCACCTGCCCGCTTACACCGGAAAGGTGTTCGACGCTGAGCCCGCGAGGTGGAAGGAGGAGATCATCCCCGAGAGGGTCATCCCTCCGAGAAGGTGTTCCGCGCCGAGGAGGTTGACCTGGAAGGGGTTAGATGCGCCGGTCGTCATCGCCGCCTTCCACCAGCGTCCGAGTTCTGCCCCTCATGCTTAGGCAGCCTTGCCTGCTTGACATGATGGAAGGCGGCCCCTGGGGGGAGGGCGAGGATGTCGTCCGTCGACCTTGATCACGCCGAGATCGCCGAGCGGACCAAGAAGGCGGCGTCGGTGACCGACGCCTCCAACCTCTACAAGGTCGCGATGCGACCCCACCCGTAATGCCGCCTCCGTGGTGAGTTTCTCGGCCGTGCGTGGTCGGCCGTCGCTCGTTTCCTCCCCTTGTCCTTACTTTGCTCTATTCTTCACAGGGGCTGTCCGGGAAGCTGAGGGCGTCCAAGCCCCCCATTGCCGCGGAGAAGGAGAAGAACAGGGGCCCTCGCGGAGAAGCGTAGGGGGAGAAGAAGAAGAAGTCGGACAGAATGTCCGCAAGCGTAACGAGCGGCGTGAGCTGGACAAGCCGCGGCGCCGGCAGCGGGATGAGGGACTCCCCGAGCCGACGCCCTCCGACACCACCGGGCGCTGATGACGATGATGAGGATGACGAGGGGGGAGGATTACGACTTCCTCGGCTTCATGGAGGGGAGAGAGGTCAAGGAGTCGCCGGTTCAGCCCCGGCGTCCTCGTGATGCGCCGCGAGAGGCGGGCAATGGAGGAGGTCAGGCAAGGCAGGCCTCGGCCTCGGCGTCTCCAGAGCCGAGGCTGCGTGTTGAACCCGAGCCGCATCGTCCTCTCGTGAAGAGAGAGAGTGGTTGCCGGGGCCGTTGGAGGACGCCGCCCCCCCCCTCACTCCGCCGAGGCCATGGCCGGGCGGCCGGAGATGTCACCCCGTCGGGAGGGATGAGGCCCCCCCCGAGTCGTCCCCGCCGACCAGCCCGGTCGGGGGGCAGCTCGGACGCGCCCCGGGGGCCTGAGGCGGCGACGAGGACCGCCGAGGGTGAAGCGCGGCCTGCCTCGAGAAGGCGGCGTCGCCGGAGGGCCGGCACTGCGTCCGCGACTCGAGTCGCGCGGGCCGAGGATTACCTCAAGTCGGAGCCCCGACGAAGCGGCTCCGGCGAGCCGATTGTACCAGCCGCTTTGTCGGCGGGTGAGCATCTCTCCTCTTTAAATCTTCCATTGTTTTTGTTTCGTTTCTTCCTCACGAAGTCCCGACCTCCTTGCCACCGTAGCCAAAAGCGCAAGACGGCCCCGGCTCCAGCACCGCTTGCTCCGTAAGCAAGCGAGAGGCGACGAGCTGGGTCGGCGAGTGCCACCGCTGCCCCGGCAGTGGCGGTGGTGCCGGCGACCGAGGAGAGGCGGTCGAAGCGCCGTTGACCAAGGAGCCACCCCGTGGCGGGAGAGAGGGCGCGGCGCCCGTACCGAGGCCTCGACGACGCCCTCTCGCGGAAGTCGTGACGGCGCCGCCGTGACCACGACCGACATGGCCATGGAGGAGCGGGCGCCTGTCCCGCCCCTAGGCCACGCCATGACGCAGGAGGTGGTGGAGATCCCCTCCTCGTGAGGGAGACTCCGCCCCCGCGGGTTGAAGAGGTGGCCGTTGCGGACACGGCTTCCTCCGGTGGCGATCGTCTTGGGCCGCCGATCGCGGGCGCCCGCCGAGGGGTCCTCGAGCCGGGAGGTGGTTCGCTTTGGCGAGCCCGTGAGGGGCCGCCACGGATCGCCCGACGGACCGCCGGGACCGGGGGCCGCCGCCCTATGTGCCGGACGACGCCTGAGCGCACTCGGGGGAGCAGACCGGCAAGTACGCTCACCGGCCGACGACCTGCCTGTCTCTCTCGCCGATCTTCTCAAGGGACCTCCCCGAAATGTTGAAGGTATTACAAATGCTTGAAACCCTTACCTTAACACGGGTGCCCGGAGATGGCTAACTCGGGCTGGTTCTCGATTGTCGCAGACTGCAAAGTTCTCCCCTGAGAAGTCGCAGCCCGACCGAGGGCTGGCCTTGACGAGGCGCTCCACCTTCAGCGGCAGAGGCAAACCGGCTGCGTGCCGAAAGTTAGTTGCCCGAACGAAGAGAACGCCGACCTCCGCCTCCTTGTTGCGGACTGGCGGCCGAGGCCTCCGAGGGTCGGAAGCGCTCGTCGGAGCCTCGACCGGCCCCGGCCGAAAAAGGAGGTGATGAGGACGGCGCTTGTCGAGTCGTCCGACACCATTGGGACGTTGACGGAGAACCCGGTGAACATGGAAACCGATCACCAGCTCTATGTCAATGATGTCACCATGATGCGGGCCGAGCTTGGTCAAGCGGCCGAACAAGGCCAACAGCTCGAGGTGCAAATGGGCGGAGGAGGTGGTGCAAACGGAAGGTAAGTCTTATGTTTGGGCGCCCATATCCTTGCTTCGCCGCCGAGATTGACCCTTGGCGGATGCGTAATCGAGGAAGAAGTCGCCGAGCAAAGGGCGTTCCTTGTCGCGCGCAGCCGCCTACTTCTCAAATAGCAGGCGAGCTCGACGCCCGAAGAAGAAGGTCGGAGCCGCTTGCACGGGTAGCCGAGGCCGGGCGAGCCCGCCGGCAAAAGCCCGGCTGGCCGCCTGAGGCGTTGCCCGCATAAGTGGAGGCGCTGGCGTCCGCGCCGCCCTTCGTCCCGCCTTCGACCGGGTGTCGCACACCACAGCAATGACCCTCTCCCACTACGACCTCGACCTCCCCAAGATTTCCGAGGGGCTCGCCGTCGCCGAGGACGAGGAGGGTCATGAGGGAGAGGTTTTTGCCGAGCCGCTCCATCGGGTCGAAGAAGCTACGTCCGCGTTGGCGGGCACTTCCATGGCTATCCTCCCCGGTGTTTGCCGAAGGGGCCGACACCGCAGTGCCGACGCCAGGGCCGGAGGGGGTCGGATGCCCCCCTGAGAGTCCTCTCGCAATTCGGCCGAGTGTGCCCGTAAAAAACCCGATTAGTATTTTGTTTTTTCTCGTGTCGTCTAAGACTTTGGCCCGCCGAGGCCTTATGTTTCTTATGCCGACTCTTTCGTTATCTCTCAGTTTCCTTCCGTGGTGCTCGTTATTTAGTCGCGGGGGGGGAGAGCTTTGTAGCCGTGAGTCGCCCTTTTAGCCGAAGGTAGGGATCGCGTTGATTGTCACGGTCCCGTTGCCTTTTCGCAATGAGTGACTTCCCCGCGAGGCTCGGAGTCCCCCCTTTGGCCGAGGGCTGCAAGCGGAGGTACCGTAGCGCCGGGCGTAGGTGGCTTCATGGCTCGGCCGCCTCGGCCTCGGGGTGACTCCGGTGCGTGCCCTTAACTAAATACACGAGACCTTCGGGAACGTAGAGTCTACGAAGAATAGCCAGAAAAATGAAAAGGATTTTCGCGGGGTGCTTTTCGGAGGGGGTTCCCCCTTTCTAGCCCCCCGAGGGAGGCTTGGTTTTGGTAAGACAAAACCAAGTCTCACCGAGTCCTATCGAGGAAACAACGCTATGTCTTGGGGAAACGCCCAAGGACTTGGTGTTTATTAACGAAATGTACGAAGCGTATGTACAATGCCCGGAATTTTAAGGGTAAAAAGCGACGTAGCCGTTGGATGTTCCAAGCGTTGTTGAGGACTTCGCCGGCTTCGTTGGCGAGCTTGTACGTGCCCGGCTTGAGGACTTCGGGCGATGATGAAGGGCCCTTCCCAAGGCGGCGTGAGCTTGTGGCGCCCTCGTTGTCTTGGCGGAGACGGAGCACTAGATCGCCTTCCCCGAGATCTCGGACCCGACCCGACGGCCGTGGTAGCGTCGGAGAGACCGTTGGTATCTTGTCCGAGTGTAGAAGGGCGGCGTCCCCTAGCTTCCTCGAAGCGTGTCCAAATGAGTCCTCCCGAGCCACTTGGTTTCGTGCCTCGTCGTAGGCCCCGAGCCTTGGGGACCCAAACTCCAAGTCGGTGGGCAGCATGGCCTCGGCACCGTATACTAGGAAGAAGGGCGTAAACCCCGTGGCTCGGCTTGTCGTCGTCCCCGAGGCTCCAGAGGACCGAAGGGAGTCCCTCGAGCCACCTTTTGCCGAACTTGTTGACCTTATTGAAGATCCGAGGCTTCAGCCCCTTGCAAGATCAATCCGCTGGCCCGCCCCACTTGCCCGCTCGTTCTGGGGTGCGCAACCGAGGACCGCACGATGCGTATCCGGTGCTCGCCGCAGAAGTTTCAAACTTCGCCCCCGTGAACTGGGTGCCATGGTCGGTGATGATGGAGTTTGGGACTCAAACGATGGGTGATGTCGGTGAAGAAGAGCACCGCCCGCCGGACCGAATGTTGGTGACGGGCGCGCCGATCCACTTGGAGAACTTGTCGATGGCGACGAGCGGATGAGTGAAGCCCCCGGCGCCTTCTTGAGGGGTCCTACAAGGTCCAGCCCCCCATACGGCGAAAGGCCATGTGATTGGGATGGTCCGGAGGGCCTCGAGCCGGCAGTGCGCCTCGACGCCGTAGTACCGACACCCCCTCGCAGTGCGTACCACCTTGGTGGCGTCTCGCTACCGCTGGCCGGCCAAGAGAAACCCTGCCGGGGGCGCCGACGACGGGGAGCGGGGGCGGCGTGGTGGCCGCACACTCCGGCGTGGATCTCGCGAACGAGGGCGAGGCCGTCTCTGATCGTGATGCATCGCTGCAGGACTCCCGAGGGGCTTCGCTTGTAGAGCTCGTCTTCGACGACGACGAAGGATTTCGCTCTTCTCGCGATGCGCCTGGCTCGGTTGAAGTCCTCGGGGAGGATGCCTCGGACAATCCAAATGAGGTACGGCTCTCTCCAAACGGCTCGAGGTCTGGCCTCGGGGTCTCCCTCGTCGATCTCCATGACATCGGCCTTGGCCGCCGAGAGCGCCTTGGAAGCCGAGGGGACCTCATACGTAGAAGGGACCTCGGATGACTTCCCAGCCCCGTCGGGGGGGGTCGGAGCGTTCCTCAAGTCCTCTTCCCGCCCACCGAATGTGACGGAGGGAGCCGAGAGGTCTTGGGTGAAGACGTCGGGAGGAACCGGGGTTCTTCCGGCGGCGATCTTGGCGAGTTCGTCGGCGGCCTCGTTGTACCTTCGGACGACGTGGTTGAGCTCGAGGCCGTCGAACTTGTCCTCCAGGGCGCGCATAGCTTTGCAGTACGCGTCCATCTTGGGGTCGTGGCAGCTTGAGTCCTTCATGACTTGATCGATGACGAAGCCGCGAGTCGCCCGGAACGCCGAGGCGCTTTGACGCCGAGCTCGATGGCGACCTTCAACCCGCTGAGCAGGCCTTCGCACTCCGCCATATTGTTTGACGCCAGGAAGTAGAGGCGGATCACGTATCGCATGTGTTCCCCGAAGGGGGGAGACGAAGAGGAGGCCGGCGCCGCCCGGGCCTTCATCGTGGACCCGTCTGGTACATCGCCCAAAGATTCTCGCCTCGAGCCGCGGTGGCGGTAGCCGGGTGTCTGTCCCATTCTCAATCGCCAAGACTTGGGACTTGATGGCCTTCCCCGGGCGCCGTAGGGAGAGGGTCTCTCCCATGAGTTCGACGGACCACTTGGCAACCCGTCCCGAGACCTCCCGGCTCTGGAGGATCTCTCCCAACGGGAAGGAAGAGACCACCGTCACGGGGTGGGCGTCGAAGTAGTGCCCGGAGCTTGCGCCGCGGCCGACCACCGCGTAGAGGAGCTTCCTCAATCTGGGGGTAGCGGATCTTGGTCTCGCATAACACCTCGCCGATGAAGTAGACCGGCCTTCCGACCGGCAAATAAGGGGGCCCTCCCCCCCTCTCGACGACGATGGCCGCTACCGACCACCCTCGGGTGGTCGCAGCTGACGCATAAGAGGAGAGGTTCTCCTTCGGCAAAGTGGACGAGGATCGGGCGCCGTGAGGGCGGCTTTGAGCTTGTCGAGGGCCTCCCCGGGCCTCGGAAGTCCAGAGAAACGCCGGATTTTCTCGGAGGCGGCATGGGGCAAACCCCTTTTCGCCGAGCCGTGATATGAAGCGGCCGAGGGCCGCAAGACAGCCCATGACTCGCACGCCCTTTTCAGGTCCTTGATCGGCCCCATGCTCGTCACCGCGGTTACCTTTCCCCGGTTGGGCTCGATGCCGCGCTTGGAGATTTATGAACCCAAGAAGCATGCCTCGGGGGACCCCGAAGACGCACTTCTCGGGATTGAGCTTGACGCCGTTGGTCGCAAGACACCGAAAAGCGATATTGAGGTCGAAAATAAGGTCGTCGGCCTTTTTTTGTCTTGACCACGATGTCGCCGACGTGGGCCTCTACGGTCTCGCCCGATGTGGTCGCCGAAGACGCCCGCATGCATCGCCGATACGTGGCCCCTGCGTTCTCGAGCCCCGAAGGGCATCGCCACGCAGCAAAGACATGCCGAAGGGGGTGATGAAGGACGTTGCGAGCCGGTCGGACTCCTTCATCCTTATTTGGTGGTAGCCGGAGTATGCATCAAGGAAGGATAAGAGCTCACACCCCGAGGTGGAGTCGACTATCCGATCGATGCGTGGTAGAGGAAAAGGGACTTTCGGACATGCTTTATTTAAACTAGTGTAGTCTACACACATCCTCCACTTCCCACTCTTTTTCCTAACCATTACAGATTAGATAGCCACTGGGGTGGAACACCTCCTTGATGAATCCGCCGCCAAAAGCTTGTTCACCTCCTCGCCGATGGCTCTGCGCTTCTCCTCGTCGAATCGGGCGCAGACGCCGCTTCACCGGTCCGGACCCGCCCGGATATCAAGGGAGTGCTCGGCGACATCCCTCGGAATGCCCGGCATATCCGAGGGACTCCACGCCGAAGATGTCGATGTTCGCGAAGAAAGTCGACGAGCACGGCCTCCTATTTAGGGTCGAGGGAGTCACGCATCTTCACCGCCTTGCCGGGACGAGGTGGAGGGGGTCAAGTGGAACCTCCCTCACCCCGGCCGGACGGCTCGAAGGCGCCGGCGTGGCGCTTGGAGTCGAGAGCCTCCGAGACGGCCATGGCCCCGGCGTGCTCGATGGCCTCTACGTCGCAGTTGAACGCGTGCTCGTAGGAGGAGCCAATGGTGATGACGCCGTTGGGGCCCGGCATCTTGAGGAGGAGATACGTGTAGTTGGGGACCGCCATGAACTTCGCGTGCACGCTGGACGTCCCGAGGATGCCGTGGTAGGTTCCCCGAAGTCAACCACGCCGAAGGTGATGACCTCCTTGCGGTAGTTCGATGGCGTTCCCGAAGACGACGGGAGATCGATCTGCCCGAGGGGCCAAGCACGCTTGCCTCGGCACGATGCCCCGGAAGGGGGAGTTGGAAGGTCGGAGGTGCGGACGCCTCCATCCCCAAAGCCAGGCCGAGGGTGTCGGAGTAGAGGATGTTGAGGGCGCCGCCGCCATCCATCAAGCACCTTGGTGAGTCGAACGTTGTCGACGACGGGATCCACCACGAGCGGGTATCTCCCGGGGTTCGCACGTAAGGCGGGTGGTCGCCGATGCCATAGGTGATGGCGTCGGCCG
Organism: Chrysopogon serrulatus; assembly: GCA_015844335.1. Lineage (NCBI taxonomy): Eukaryota > Viridiplantae > Streptophyta > Magnoliopsida > Poales > Poaceae > Chrysopogon > Chrysopogon serrulatus. The sequence goes on along the minus strand of JADLZL010001618.1, from coordinate 14,122 downwards.
ACCACGGCAGTACGCGCGGCGTGGCGGGCGTCTCGAGAACACCTCCCGCGCCGCGCTTGATCTCGGCGGGGAGAAGTTCGCCGACTGCCCGCCGATGATAATGAAGACATCATGAATCTTCGGGAAGCCGTCGTCCCCGCCTCCGTCCTCTTTCTCCTTCTTCTTCTTGTCCTCGGGCGGGGGGAGCTTCGGTAGAACCGGCAGCCAAGTCACACTCCCCCATGGTGTGCTTGACGGGGAACTTGTGGAAGGGGCACGGCTTCTTGAGCAGGTCATCGAACGCCCGGGCCCCGGGGGGACCTCGGGGTGCTTTAATGGCGGTCGGCCGCAATGACGAGCTCATCCTCTGGAGCCCTCCTCTTTCTTGCCTTGCTTCCCCCTCCGCTTGCCCCTCTTGTTCTTCTTGGCGTTGCGGGTTGCTTTGCTCCCTCTGCTCCTTCATCCTTCGCTTTCCCCTATCGCCGGCACCGCGGAAGATGGCCCCCCACCGCCCTCGCCGGAGGCGAAAGTTGGTAGCCACCTCGAACAGCTCGTTTGCGGTGGAGGGCATCTTCCGGCCCAGCTCGTGGACCAACTCCTTGCAGTCGTCCCGCCTAGGAAGGCGCCGATAAGGGCGGCACCGGCCACGTTGGGCAGCTCGGTGCACTTCTTGGAGAAGCGGCGAATGAAGTCACGGAGTGACTCGTCGGGCTTCGGCGGCAAACGCGGAGGTCCCGTGGAGTTCCCGTGGCGCACGTATGTGCCCCGGAAGTTCCCTATGAAGACTTTAACCAGGTCGCCCCGGCCGTAGATCGTCCGGGCGGGAAGGTGCTCCAGCCAGGCCCTAGCGGCGTCGCCTGGGATGGAGAGGAAGGTTGCGGATGATGAGTCTGCTGTCATCCGCCCCGCCCCGGCAAAGCCAAGCGGGGGAGTCGTTGAGCCAAACCTCGGGGTTCGTTTTCTCCCGAGTATTTGGCGAGGTTGGCAGCTGGGCGGAACCGAACGGGAACCAAGCGCCGCGGATTGCCCTACTGGAAGGCGCTGGGCCCCGGGGTCCGCTGGCGTCGCGTCCTCGTTGATGTCGCGTCGGCCACCTCGCGCGGTGGGCGATCGCGTTATCCCGCGCCAAGGCTTCCCTCACGACGTTGCGCTGTCGCCGCGTCCGAGGCTGCCAGGTTGTCTCGATGCGCCATCGCCGGGCCTTCTGCGAGGGATCCGTGGACGAAGGCCTCATGCTCCTCCCGGGGAATGCCCGCGGGTTCCTCGTCCTTCGAGCGTGAGTGAGGCTGAGCTCTCGGCCTGCTGGGCCGCGGCAGCCTCGATGTAGCCCCGCATCTCGCCGCGGGATGCGGCGTCCTTCGAGTTGAGGGCTCCGCACGCTTCGGAGGAGCATGGCCGCGGCAGCGACGTTCTGGCTTGCACGCTTGGAAGATGGGAGGTTGCTTCGCCTCCCCACGTCGTTGACGATCCTTTCGTGGACGTCGCGGGCGTCTTTACACCGCGGGGCTCGGGTTGAGCGCCGCGCGGTTGCCTTTGCTCGAGCGCGCCTATCTTCGGCCAGAAGCTGAAGACGGTCGGGTCGAGCTTGGCCCCGAGGTCGCGGATTCGCTGACGGTGCCGACGCGGCCCGAGGCGTGATCGCCGGGTCCCTCTGCTCTTGGTGTTGCTACGGTCGGTGGGGTCCGCCGCTCTGGCCCGGTGGACGGAGCCGCTTGATCCGCTAGGGTCGTAACCACCGGAGCGGGCCTGGGCGGTGTGCCCGGGGTCGCGATCTCGCTCTTCGCTGCCGCGTGCGCCGCCGGGCGCCGAGGTCACGAACCTCCACGTGGAAGCACTTCGCGCTGGGTCGGGTCGTACATATCGCCCGGGGAGTCGGAGTCGGGTAGCCGAAGGCGAAAGCGTGCTCCGGGATGAACCCCCCGGGCTCCGTGATTCTCGAGGTGGCGCCGGATCGGGTGGGTGTAGCGCCGTGCCGGAGTGGCGTCGCCGCTCCTCCCCTGATCGTACGTCACTCGGCGTGGACGGATCCGCCGGGATGTCCGCAGTGGGAGCTGCCCCGTGGCGCCCGGGCGCCGTGGACGCCTCCGGCTCCCATGATTTGGTGAGACCAACGCCGCGCCGTGGCAAAGAAGATTGACCAAGCCAAACGGCCGGGCGTGGTGGCGACGCCCCGAGCGCCTCGCGAGAGGCGCCGCCCGGGCCAGGCCCAGCGAGGTCCTCCTCCAAATCCGGCCGGGCGTTGTCGAGAGTCCGCCGGCGTCGCCACGGCGCCTCCCGCCGGGCGGGGGAAGGATTCGCCGGGACCGTCGGGGGCCCCCGAACCCTGGGCGGGAGGAGTTCCATGTCAAACCGACCCCGGGCCGACACGAACTCAAGCTCACCGAATCGGATCGTGGTCCCCGCTCCAGCCGGGCCGGTGGAGAGAAGAGTCGAGGTCGAAACTCCCCGAGAAGCGTCATCGCGTCCGCCGGCCATCCGAAGTCCGGCGGGAAAAGAGATGAAACACGCACAGCCCCTACCTCGGCGCGCCAACCGCCGGTGCTAGAACCGGGTGGCCCCGGCCCCGACGAGTGAATTTGTGGTGCGTGTTCCCTAGTCCGGATGGTGTACAAGATGGACACAAGGATTTATACTTGGTTCGGGCAAGGGAAGGCCCTACGCCCAAAGTGGGGGGTGAGAGGTACTTGTATTATCTTGCACCTAAGTGCTCGTAGGTAGGGTGTACAAGCAAAGTGAGAGAGGGAGCCGGTCCCAAGTCTCGTGATAGTTGAATGGCCGGAGTACGCCTATGTCATCCTGTCCCCCCTCTCTTACGGCCCCCCCGCTCCCCTTTATAGCCGCAAGGGAGTGGCCGGGGCTTACAAAGAGTTGGCGTGCGTGGGAAGCCGCTCTTCCCTCCCCGGTCATGGCCTTGGAGTCCGCCGCCATCTCGTGCCAAGCCCCGGACGTGGGCTTTGGCACGGGCGCGCCGGCACCGCAGACATGGGCGTGGTTGTGAGGGGTCGCATCCCCCGTCCCCGCCAACGGAAGAAGTGGACGTCCCCTGTAGAGATCGACGGAGAGGCCGGGGGGGGGACGTGTCCGTCCCCAAGCCGGCCTTGAAGCTCGACCGCCTTGACTCCGAGGCCCGGAGGGCCTCGGCCTCCCCGTTGCCGACATGATGTGGTTGGCACAAGTGGAGAGCCGTCATTATGACAATCGCCGCCCACCCCGGGCTCGAAAAACCCGGGAGGGACTATTGCTTTGACCCGGCGCCCCACTTGACCCGACCTCCTTACGGAGGATGATGCCGATGTCGTCCCTTGGCCTGGCGGCCACCGCCTTGGAGCCTCGGTGACTTGACTGTCGGAAGATTAGGCAACACAAAGGCCCCCCACGGTGGGTGGCATGGCCTCCACCGCGAAGGATAACGCAATCCCCGAGCCCGGCGTAGGAGCCGGGATGGGACGGCTCCCCCATCCTCGCCATCGACAAGCACCGTGGGAAGGCGGGCGGTGGTTATACGTCGAGTCGGAGGCCTGGTTTGACCAGGGAAGTGCGGCGCGACCCGCCCGAGGCCCGTCCGCCAGGGCTCGTGGTGAGGCGGAGAATATACTTCCGTCCGAGGCCCCCAGGTGGGGGGCTCGGGCGGGACGGAGGGGAGACCCGCCCAAGGCCCCAGCGGAGGGGCTCGGGCGGGACGGAGATCGGAAGTCCGCCCGAGGCCCCACCGGGGGGGGCTCGGGCGGGACGGAGAATCGAACTCGCCCAAGCCCTCTGCGGGGGTGGGCTCGGGCAGGGACGGAGGCTGGACGTTTGCCGTGGCCCCGTTCGAGCAAACAAATGTAGAGGCCTGCCGGGCCACGTTTTGCTTTGTTGGGCTTTCTTTAGGGGGCCGTTTATTTTGGTCCCCGACACCGAGCTACATAAAGTCCACTGTCTAGCATATGTGTAATACTATATATACTAGTAAATGTTTTGTCCTAGTCAACTCTTGAGAACTCATGCTGGTTGGTGATTCTCATTCTTCTAATGCCTAGTGGCGGGCTCATGATTTTAGGGCTAGATATTTAAAATGTAAAGTGGTGTAGATTTTTTTTTTCCTACCTACATAAAGTCCACTGTCTAGCATATGTGTAATACTATACATATTAGTAAATGTTTTGGCCTAATATTTATGTTTTGATTTCTAACTAGTGTTCATTGCCTTAGCCCTGTCGGTTGATTTATTTTTTTACAAGACAATTAATTAGCAGCTATTGGTTTAGTGTTGCAATGGATTAGAGCAAGTATAATAAAATAACTATAAGTAGATCAGCTATATGCTACAGTGGATGGGAGAGAGAGAGAGAGGAGAAAAGAGGGCTGTAAGCTTATAGTTGGTTTAGGCATAGGAACCAAGAAATATTGTGAGAGAGATAAGTAGGTAACTAACTACTATATGAATAGGCTGAAAAATGAATCGCAAAGATCTATATAGCCAACATGAGGTTGTTTTATTAGCCTTGTTATTAGAGTACCCTTGGCAGAGAGAGGAGACAGATGATCAGGCGGCTATTGTTTTGGGCTAATTCATGAATATCCTATTATTTTAAATATATCTACACATGCATGTATACACTCTATATTATTTATTTATTTTTATGCAAAACACCCTTCATTTCCTTCAATAAAGCTAGATCCGCGCCCTGCTAATGCCCGTAGCGATTTGGTTATTATATTGCAGGCCCCTCTATGTATGTGGCTCCTTGTCGCCATACATCACCTAATTAAACTACATTGTGCTAACACATGGTTCACATCGTCCCCACAGTAATATGCGTTTACTGCAACTGTTTTGCCTGACAATTATTACCACCTTGATTGACGCAGAAGGCTTCTTCCGCGGGTGAGGACTAAAAAGGTAGAATGGATGACTTGGAGCAAATGCGTATGACATCTGATTACCTGAAACGAATTACAAGTGACTTTAGTAGGGAGATTGGAAGAGGCCCATTTGGAGTGGTCTACGAGGTAACTTTACCTGTTCATTGTACTGCATGAAAAAAAATTGTTTGTGCAACTAAGGCGTACCACTCTAAATATAAGAAAATGCTCATAAATGCATGATGTCCACCGCCACCCAGGGACAAGGTAGTGACGCCCAGGAACTTGCCGTGAAGGTGCTCGACTCCTCTGCCGGAGTTGGTGGCGAGGAGGATCTTGACAGATTTGTAAGAGTCCTTGCTAAGGTCAAGCACCCAAACATTATTCAGTTACGAGGCTACTGCTATGAAACTAGGAGGAAGCTTGTAATGCATAACGGAAAGCTACCAGTTTTTGCTGATGAGGTGCTCATGGCGCTCTGCTTCGAATATATGCAAAATGGAAGCCTCCACCACTATCTTTATGGTGCGACCGATTTTGATTTGGCTGGAATATAACATGAAGTCATGAAAAATATATGAGGCCTGGAAAAAAAAAAACTTGGAGTACGTACTACTTAGAATCTACACTTCATTATTTTTTTCCTTATATGCAGATGATGCAGACCGTGGACTTGGTTGGCACAAACGCTACAAAATAATTAAAGGAATATGCGAGGGATTAAGATACCTTCATAATAAGGACTTGGAAACTCCTATCTTTCATTTGAATCTGAAACCAACCAATATACTGCTAGATAAAAACCTGGTCCCGAAAATTGCAGGTTTTGCTTTACCTGTTCTCCACAGTTCTGAAACAATAATATCTCTTGACTCGATGTAAGTTCCCTGCAGAAATGTATGTTTCACTTTTGTCCTCTACTGAAAAAACATAATTAGATTAAGTGAGCTCTTAAATTAATAGTAATAACTGATTTTATTGTGATGCAGTGAACACTGCCCCCAGAATTCATAAGAAGCGGGGTTGTCTCAGATAAACACGACATCTTCAGTTTGGGTGTTATATTCATAAAGATGATGGCTGGAAATAAGGGCTACGCCCTTGTTCATAAAACGAGTCCACGCAACTTTAGTGAAAATGTAAGGAAAAAAACCTAATCATTTGTGGCAAGTATCAGGTTGTTTTTGGTTTGGAAAATATATACTATGTCTTCAGCGCATTACAATTTCATATATTCTCATATTTGGAGGTTTTCAACAAATGGAGGACGAGGCTGCAAGCAATACCTGGGTACACCACACTCCATGCAGACTGCCAACAAGTGAAAAAATGCATTGAGATTGCATTAGAATGCATAGCGGAAGAAAGAAATAAAAGGCCTACTATAGGTTACATCGTGGAACAGCTGAATCTGACAGAATGCATAGCGGAAGAAAGAAACAAAAGGCCTACTACAGGGAACATCGTGGAACAGCTGAAACTGACAGAGGTATGTATCGGGGTGTTCGGTTGGTGATATAAGCTGGCTGGTTTGTTGTGAGAGAAAAATACTATTCGAATGGTAGATAAATTTGGCTGATAAGACAAGCGAACAGGGCGTAGGGTAACGTCGGCGGGGGCAGCGACGGCTGGTGGCGAAGGAGGCAACGTCGGGCGGTGCAGGTGAGCGGGCGTAGGGGAGCGGCGCGGGCGAGCAGGCGTAGAGCAGGGTTCGGGAGGGAGAGAGAGGAGCAGGGGGAGGATAAGGGAAGTTGGGCTGTGGTGGGTGAGTTGGGCCGTTAGATGGGCCTTTTTTCTCTTTCTTCCCATTCCAACCACTTCTCTTTTTTTTCTTTTAAGTAAATATATATGTATTCTGTCAAAAAATGTATATATACATGTATTAGCTATTATCGCCTAGCAAAATGCCTAGCATCACCTAGGCTAAACTAGTCGCTAGGCTAAGGGTCGTCATCTAGATTTCGCGCCTAGCAAAACTTTGTAAATGAGAATAAATTAATCGACTAAAAAGCAATCTTAGGGCAGTCTCGGAAGCTATGATATGATTTATATGGTTATTAATTAGAGTGCCAACTAAATGAAATGGTGTTTTGACATTAGAATTAAGGAATATACAAAGAGGAAGAAATGTTTAGGCCATTAATTATTAGTGGATGTTTCATTAAGCGGTTTCAAAAAGTGCCATGTCATCTTTAAAGGTTTAAGTTTGATGAATGAAGCAATTTCTCTTATTTATCATATGCAAATCAAAGGCACATATATTTATTGAAAAACAATTTATTAGAAATATTGTACATGTTTGATTTTTTTGTGTCCTCAACTTAACATGTTGATAACCACCTACGGAGTTATTATCTTTTTATAAATGGAAATGCAGGTTCTGCAATCATACCAGGGACTGTACACAGAGACCGTTCACAAAGATTCCAGGTAGGCATGTTTGACTTTTGATAACTAAGTAAACTATGTGATGATTTGAATGATTTGATTTGAGGCAGCCACGTTTAGGTATAGAATAATTCACAAAAGTTATATGCTTCTCCGGTTCTCCCTCCATTTTTTCTATGTATAACGTTGTTTAGTTCATATATGAGGTCATACATAAAGATACAACAAGAGTGATTCATTAGTTACATACATAAAGATACAACAAGAGTGATTCATTAGTTATGTATTTATTTTATCTATAATCTCTGAAGTTTTCTTTTTGCTGTGCCCACAGAAATCTCAAATGAACTGCAAAAATTCTTTGTTCGCAATGGAAAGCTTATCTGGTCCTTATCTCTGGCTTCCTCCCTCTGGAGGCTAGCATTTCATAGCTTCTGAATTGAGGAAGAAGATAATTAATATTCTATTATACCGCTGAAAATCTAAACAATTTATGTTGCTTCAATAATAAATAAGTAATTACTTCCTCAATTGTCAGAAGAAAAATTCTTATCTAAATGGGGAAATTAGGGTTATCCTGTCAAAATTGCAGTACTAATGTAGTAATATAGTAGTAAACTACTAATATTGAGTTTCCATCAATTGTTGTAATGCTAGGATCACCATTAGAGAATGGCACATCACTCCCCATGCATCACAATTGGTTAATTATGGAAAGAAGCAATTGCTTTATTTTACTTTAAACAAATGCTGACCCTGAATGCAATTATGGTCAATTTGATCATCAAGCTACACACTTTACACTTTATTTTTAATTCATGACAGCTATATGGAGCCCAACATCCTAGAGCGCTTAGTTAATGGAAGTGAGGAACCAAGCCGAAGCTCTCTAGATTTCACACTTCTACACAGCATCACAGAAAATTTTTCTGAGAAGAACAAAATTGGTAGCGGTGGATGTGGAATTGTTTACAAGGTAATTTAGTTTTCCTTTATGCTACCAGACCTTCGAATTTCCTCACTGTATAGAAAAGGTATAATGCTTATGTTTCTGCTCACAAGATGATTTAAACAGGGCATCCTTCCAAATGCGGTCGTTGCTGTGAAGAAGCTTTATAATAATATCCAGACAATGGAAGACAAGATGTTTTGTCGGGAGGTTATAAATTTGATCTCGGTTAAGCACGAAAACATAGTACGATTTCTTGGTTACTGTTCTTTTACAACACAAACTGTGGTAGAACATGAAAGAGCAAAGATAATGGTTGATATACGAGAGAGGTTGCTCTGTATTGAATACATAAGAAATGGCAGCCTTGACAAATATCTTTCAGGTAATGTAGTGATCACAATATCTTTCAGGTAATGTAGTGATCACTTAAAAACCATTTAGTTTGAGGAATAGTGTGTGCTTCCTTATCTTCTTGCTCATAATTTTTTATGGAATATGACAAGTCAATCCATGAATTAAGCAAGAAGATGGAATCATTCCACAATTTATGACATGAACTTATGGTGGCCTATCTCATCTATAATGTAATGGTTTATCTGACCAAACATCCTAATAGGACCACACTTTTTTATAGAATATAATTATTTCCTTAATCGCATCATCATCCCTATTTCTTCTACATATTAAAAACACATTCAATTAATTATCAACAATATGGAGCATAAAACAGAAGTAAACAATACGTTCTTGTAAATGTAAAATGGTTGTCTATGGTCGATCGAGGCCTTGCTTGAGGGTGTCTAATTGACCAAACACACACCAATCAATGTTTTTGTATCTTCTCTAAATCTTAGCTTTTCCAATCATGTTATTTGATGTTCTTCATTCGGCTCAACGACAGCTGGGGCCATTATAGGTTGGCCTATAGTTCCTTCCTAGAGGCGTTCATAGGTTTTCATGGGTTCCTTTATATGCAAACACACTAGGCCAGTTTCAGAAAAGAGCTAGGCTAGATTTTGCGGCATTCACCATGAGGTTATCTTCGTGTAATATTTATGTAAGAGCATGTTGGTGTGTGGTATAGATTTAAGCCAACATTCAGTAAGCACAAAATGTATCTTTGATAACTACCACCTTATAAAGTACTATGTTTTCATCGTCTTTTATTTCTTCAGATGAATTGAGAGGGCTTGAATGGCAAGCACGCTACCGAATAATTTTTGGAATTTGCAAGGGTCTGCATTATCTCCACAAGGGCAAGGGCATCATTCACATGGATCTCAAACCAGGCAATATACTACTAGATGATTTCATGGTGGCCAAAATTACAGATTTTGGTCTATCTAGACCCCAAATTGACCCACAGGCTACCGCCACTATACGCATGATATCACTGTAAGTTCTAAATTCTTTCATACATATAAACTCTTTATTATGTCATAGGAATCAAACTCCTGTATTATTGTGCAGAGGATATGCCGCTCCAGAACGCATTTCAGGACTCAAAGCGACTTGCAAGTCAGACATATATAGTTTGGGTGTAATAATTATAGAGCTGGTGACTGGAAGTAGAACAGTGCACAATATTACTAAAGTAAGACAAACGGTCTATCACCTTTGTACATTTTTTCATAATCATGCATGAGTTAGATCTTCCTATATATTCAGTTCAAGTATATACGTGGATGCGAATTTCATGAGCTATTGGTAGTACGCACATAACTATGGTCCTGCCAGCGATATGCTGGTGTTGCAGTTCGAGGCCAAGTAATGAAGGGTAAGGCTATCCGCACTCGTCACCCTCTAAATCCATCCTCTAAACGGAATATTCCGTCCTGGTCATCAAGATTCTCTCCACTATACCACTTTCTCCCGCACTCATACATCCTTTATAATCGTCCTCTATATTTGTAGGACCCACGCGTCAGTCTCTCTTTCCCTCCCCCACCCGGCCCCCCTCTCTCTCTCCTCTGTCTCCTGCCTCTTCTCTCTCCTCACCCACTCCCCACCGCCGCCTCCTCTCCCGCCTCTCTCCTCGTGGCACAAGGGATGGGCGAGCCCGACGAAGGGAAAAGGGCGCCGCCGCTTTGGGCGCTAGCTGGCGCGGTTTCCCCGGCAGGCGCTGCTGGCGTTCTCCGGTGGCGGCCGGGCGGTTCTCGGCGGCTCCCGCTGGCTGGCCGCCAGCTCAGCGCTGCCAAGGCGGCGTCGGGCCGGGCGCCAGCGGCCAGCCGGAGGGGCGCGGCAGCCCGCCCGGGCGGGAGCGCTGCCATGGCGAAGCGCCGACACGCTGGAGGGCGCTGGGCGACGCGCGGCCGGCGGGCGGGCGCTGCAGCGCAGCAGCGAGCGCTGGCGGGCGGCCGGGCTCGGGCGCGCAGCCAACGAGGTCGCGGTGAGTTCGCCCGCGGAGTTGCGCCCATGGCGAGCGCCGACGCTAAGGGCGGGCGCGCGCAGCCTTGCGGGCAGGCCGGGTTTCGGCGCGGCGGGCTGAGGTCGCGCGAGTTCGGCTTGCCTTGCGCTCGCCGCCATGGCGGCGTGGAGCGGGTCTCGGCGGCGGAGATGGCGAAGCACGGTGCCCGAACTGGCCGGCCTTGGGCCGCCGGGGCGTCGGGGGCCCTCGAGCTCCGCTCTCCGGCCGCCGAGGCTTGTGCGCGGCGGCCTTGGCGCGCGGCCAGCTCCTCCTCTCTCTCTCTGCCCTCTCCCGGCGGCGGTGGGCTCGCGACGGGCGTCGGGCCCGTCCGGCCCAGGCGCATCCCTCCTTTCTCTCTCTCTACAGCGTAGGGGCCCGCGCCACGCCGCATCCCGGACGCCGCTACCGCGCCAAACTTGGCGTGCGGCTCGCTGTTCGGACGCCACGTCAGCGTGGCGGGCGCCGCGCCGGGCTTTCGTCCGTACAAAGCCCGCTCCGATTGTTTCCAGACTCCACTGCGGATAGCCTAACCTTCTAGAAATGAGAATTGTTTTGGTTTCTTTCTTACTTTTTATGGTGGTGGGGTGCAGGGTTGTGTGCGTCTTTAATTAGTATTTTAATTGTGAACATTGCAGGTACTTAGAAGGTGGAATCACCGGTGGATTAAATCGATGAAACACGCATTGCTGGTTTACCAACAAGTGGCAAAATGTCTCGAGTTGGCCCTAAGATGCACTCAACATGACCCGACAGACAGACCTGATATATCTGATGTAATAGATGAGCTGAACAAAATAGATACTACAGATGGCCAAAACAAAATCCAGGTAAGGGCATATATATGCTCCCCAATAAAACCTAAACAACACAAGATTTGCACTGATAAGCCGTGGTAAGCCATGTGTGTATTATCTCACGCAGATAGGCGCCCTTGTTGTTGCCTGGAAGACATCCTTGGGATTGAGCCACTGGAAATACACATTCTCTTTGAAGATTCGAAGATATCACACTCAATAGAGTTGACTAACGATACAGATGATTACATTGCCTTCGTCACAAAGGCAGAGCTAAAGCGCTTCTGCACAGATCCAGACAGAGGCATTGTCCCACCACGATCCAAGTGCAGTGTCACCCTAGCAATGCAAGCACGGGTCAATGCACGACCAAATGGGCGCTACACTGAGGTGATCACTGTGCTGAGCACTAGAGTTGAGGATGGAACTCTTGCAACTATGGATACAGTAACTGCTGGAGACATCTTCATTGACAGCGAGGAGGGTAAAGTGGTTGATGAGGTGAAGGTGATGGTTGTTTTTGGCACGCCAGAAGAATCTTGAAGAATGTGTAAGGTTTCGGCAGGATTATTACTGAAATATTCCGAGTTACCAGGAGGCATCAGGGTCATGTGGAGAGAGGTATATATGAAAATGAGGATGTTGACATCAGGGTCATGTGGAGAGAGGTATATATGAAAATGAGGATGTTGACTGATACCTATATATGCGACATTAGTCACCATATAATTATAACTAGAAATGGTCGCGGCGTTGCCGCTTATGGCCGATGTGTGGCCATATTTTTTTTTATTGGTCTTTTTTATGTTAATTGAAAATTATCATCTACGCGTGGTTGTAAAAAAGAAGGGGTAAAATTATTTATTGAAGAGGGAAGAGTATAAGAAGAATGTAATTGTGAAATAGGGAGAATTCAATTTAATTTTGATATTAGCCCATTAAAAGCATGGGCAAAAATGTACTACCTAAGCTTTTTAGTGAAATATGTTGTATTATGGATACTTATTTGAATTGTGGTGTTATTTAAAAATTATCATTTCTGGATGATTGTATATGTTAAGCATGTTTTTTTTTTTTTCTTTGTTTGTATTTTTTCAAGTCCTATAAAGATTGATCTAAACTCTTTTTTTTTAATTAAATTATTATTTGAGCGTAGAATAATAATTTTTGAAACATTTAAAATTTGTATTAAATTTTTTAAAGGTTTTCAATATCACAAAGGATCCACAAACCAAATTTTAAGATTAATATTTTAACGTGTAGAAATCATGGAAGTTTCATTTATTAATTAGAAGAGGTTATTCTAAATTGTTCTAAATTTATTTATTTTCCAAGTTTCATATTTTTTATATAGAGTATATCATGGAGAGGCTGCACAAAAAATTTATGATTTTAGGAGTTGTAATTATTTTTGTATGAAATAAACAAAATCAGCATATCATAGGAAATAATAAAAGACACAAAAAGGAGAAGACTATTTGGGCTGAATCTGGCCCATTTGGCCCGTATACTGCACAAACTGGTACCAGGCCGGCCCATGCAATGGCCTGGACAGCGGGTTGATTTGTGCAACGATTGAGGGCTTTTTCGCAAAAATTTTTGTGAGAGGAGGTGGGACGGCGGGTTCTATTATGAAAACCTTAGGGACTTTTTTACAAAATGACCGGGATTGGCTACGGGAAAAGCCCGTGACGTGGCCACGCTCTCCGGCCCGCTTTTGGTGCAGCTTTCGTATAAGGAGATTACTAGTAGTACAGTGCTAGATTTTGTAATTATTATTTTGCTACTGTGGTATTTCAAACATTTTATATTACATACCGATAGAAATATGTTTTGCGGTAATGAAAGTCCCCGTCGAGCCTGATTGAGCTGCTGGAACAGGAGATTGAAGGAAAGCACAAAAATGATGCCTCATTCTTTTTTCTGAATGAACAACGCCCGACACGCGTGTTTCTTTTGATATATCAATAGAAGAAGACAATGGACTTGATTGAAACCTCTTATCTAAGAATTGGTTATTTTAATCTGATCATGATTTTTTTTTTAATAAGCTGTGGTCTAAAGAACCTACAGTTTGTTTAATCGGAGTGTTTGGCAATCTTGATTAGTGTAAAATGACTTGTATGCTCTGAGACTGATGATAGCTTATTTTCTGACTGAATATAAGATTGAGCCTGAAATAAGATGCAACTGTAGAAAGCAACACGACTCGATGGGATGTACGCTCCAGCAGACGACAGCTCCCTACATGATTTGTGGCTGATGCCTGATAGTAATTGGAATTGGCACTTGGAAGTATGGATGAATCTCAAGACTTGAAGTTAGTTGATGCAAGGTCACATTGGAAAAAGTAGTAGATAAATTCATGACGAGTACGTAAGCCCATGACTGACGTTGCAAATCAGAGACTCGTCGAAGTATCAGAGGAGCAAATGTTAACACAGAGGAAGGAAGCGCGCACATACCAAACTCGGCGCTTCTGCAGTCGACGTCGAAGCCGCCAAGCAGTGCTTGGGGGGCGGCTAGGGAACGGGGGAGGCGGCGATTGCCGCGGCGTTGCGCCGTTGCGCGGGGGAGTGCGCGGCGGACCAAAGAGTTGTTCGGGCGAGCAGAAGAAGAGCAGAGGGGAGGGGGAGGTGGGAGGGGGAAAAGGGCTATCCCGACCGGCCCGTAATAGCATTCGGCCTACCAACCGTTCTGGCCCGCTGACTTGATAGCGAGCCCACCGCAGCGGACCCCCACAACACGGACGGCGGT